>JAJMHT010000139.1:0-54324 GCA_030583145.1 Metschnikowia vanudenii
TTGTTAGCGTGTATTAGTAGGGTCTTTAAACCTAAACTAGCTTACTGTTCGACTACGTTCGGTATTCCACGTTCCGAGGAATAGCACTCGGCGAGCAAGGTCGTGCGGATTACCATCCACACTCCCATATGCACCCACTCGTGCCTACTTCCGCACGGCGACCAGGTCTAGAACCTGGACCGTGATCACTTCGTAACACAAACTCACAGAGCATGATGTTCCATATACAAGAAGTTAGAAGGACCATGCAGCAAACAAGCGTATACGCCGAGTTATTACACAATTTTGGAACACTTCGATGTTGTGAAAACAATACAAGCATCAAAAACTGCAATTTCCCACAAAGAACGTTTGAAAGTATGTATAATCGTAAATAGTATTTGTTTCAATATACCTAGTCTAATGCGAGAATTGAAATGAAATATGAGGTGAATCATGAAATCGTAAGGGAGGTTGAAGCTCCAGTGAGAAAGTATATGGACATAAGCCCAGGAAAATGCACGGAGGAGCAGAATCAGAAGATAAACATAAGTAAACGCAAGCAGACCCAATCACTTCCGACCCAAGAGGGTGAGGAACTCGTCCCTGGTTTTCTGTTGCACGCGGAAACACCCAAGCATACAGCTGGTGGTGGTCAGCGAGCCGGTTTTCTGCACACCACGACTGACCATACACATGTGAGTAGCCTCAATCACCACAGCCACACCTCTGGGCTTTAAGATTTCCGAAAGTGCCATGGCTATTTGCTTGGTCAATCTCTCCTGGACCTGGAAACGGCGCAGGTACATTTCAGCCAAACGCGCAAGTTTCGAAAGACCCACCACACGCTTGTTGGGGATATATGCAATGTGGGCCTTGCCGAAAAAAGGCACCAAATGGTGCTCACACAAGGAGTAGATTTCGATGTCTCTGACAATGACCATCTCGTCGTGGTCCTCCTCAAAAACAGCCCGTTTGATCACGTCGCGGATGTTGTCTTCATACCCCTTGGTGAAATATAGCATGGCACGAGCGTACCTTTCGGGGGTCTCCAAAAGACCCTCTCTGGATGTATCTTCACCCAATTCCGCAAGAATGGTCTTGACGGCCCCAGCAATGCGGGCCTCACGGTGCTTGGCCTCCTCGGGGGTTTGTTCAATTCTCAGTCTGGCCCCCATAGATGGCCACGATAACCCGTCGCTATCTATTGGCGGGTTCAAAGTGCATGGCGATGCAACTCTAGTTTGTAAGGGAGTGCCATACTCTTGGGCCACGGTCTCTTCGGCCGGGGACCGTTTGGCTTTTTTTGTCACCGGCTGCACAAGTCCGTTTTGCTCGGGTGTATGGGTGCATTTGTGCAGTGTTTCTATGGAGTCATCAGACATTGAAGAGTTTGTTTGGCTGAAAGTAATGGTGGTTGATTCGAAAGAAGGAATGAAAAAAAAAAAAAAAAAAAAAAAAAAAAAGAGTAACCCGATTTGGTAGTGCACATGGTGCACCGATAGTGTCGCCAAAGAAAAAAATTATCAGACACCGGCAGAGTCACCGTGCGCGAAGCCGATGAGAAGAGCCCGTGGGGCCACAGGGAAGGCCTGGCGGAACCAGGTTTCTGGACCAGTGCGAAATTGGGCCGGTTTTTCGAAATGCCTAAGCAGAAGCCCGAAAAGGAAGGGACCACACAGAATACATGACACAGGAGACTATAAACAGCCGAGTTTTATAGTGGGGGGAAAGATTTTTCTTTTTTCTGTATCTTCCGTTGTATCTGTCTTTCCGTTGTATCTGTCTTTCCGTTGTATCTGTCTTTCCGTTGTTCCTGTTGCCTCGTTGTTTTCTCAGAACCACTGCCACGGCCCACGACTTAATTAATCGGCCTCCTGCAAGTGTCGCGTGATTGGGTGCGACTGCTGCAAAGGGCATAAAGGTTCCCAGAAAGAAAGAGCTAGATGGGTTGATTTTCTAAAATAAAGGGGTTTCCTCCCGGATTTTCTTCTCTTATCTTCTTACCGGAGCCTGAAGTCATGGGATTTTAGGGGGTTCATTTTGTAGTTAAAAAAATGCTTGTGTATTTGTGGAGTCCGGACTTTCAGATGGTAACCACGACCGGCCCTCGCTTGTCAGTTCTTGTATGCATGTGCGAGATTTTTCTTCCAATTGACGAGAACCAAGATTGAAATTATGCTTTTTTTCATCATTCCATAGTATGCTGGTTCTTTATTTCCTTTTCATTCAGATACTTGAATTTTGAATTATATTAATGTATAGGTAAACTCGACGACCTTTGCTTGTCTTGCGATGGCTCTTGGCCTTCCAGGTGTGACTATTGGGCCCAGAGAACACTTGTGGCCAAGAGAACACTTGTCGCTCATTTTCGCCGTTCGCTCACCACACGTGCAATGCCGTATTACGATGAAATGACAGGAAAGTAAAACAACTCCAGCAACGAAGCGAAAGAAAGAATGTTACGGTTGTTTCGCTTGAAAGAGGTACCCATGTTCACCCATATAGAAAAGAAAAAGAAGAAAGAAAGAAGACAAAAAGAAAGACAGAAAGAAAGAAAGACAGAAAGAAGACTGAAAGAAGACAAAAAGAAGACAGAAAGAAGACAAAAAGAAGACAAAAAGAAAACTAATACTTTTATTCAAGGGTCGATTGGGAGTTACAGTAAAAACTGGGTATCTGGATATCGCGCTAAATGTCTGGATATCTGGATACATAATACACGTAAAAACATATGACAACTCACCGGGGAGTTTCAGAGTTCTGAAAAGTTACCCATAGAATAATGTGTCAAAAAAAATAATATATACTCTTCTTTGATAAATTTCCATTGGTTTCCAGTGCATAATTCTAAAACTTATATTGATTCACGTGACTTCGGTGAAAGCTCACATGATATTCAGGTGACACACATCACGTGTTAACTGTGCTTTCCAAGCTTTGGGTATTTTTCTGTTCTGTTCAAGGAGAATGGAGACGGAGAAATTTCAAGATAGATGCTTGAGGAGTGGTCAAAATCAGAACTAAATCGACACTCCCTTCTTTTTCTGAAACTCAAAACCTTTCTTGTGGGGCTGTAACTTTTCTGTTCCACTGGGTACCACTTACATCTTTCAGCTTCTCGATCAAGTTGGAATCCAATCTACCAACGCTTATGGTTCAGCTAAATGGTCGAAGTCGATGAGTTTGTCTGAAGACCTCGAATAAGAGAAAGTTTATCTATTGGAGCTGTGAGCAGAACAATGTTTAATTACAGTAGTAGTTTAGCTGGTCCTCGGTAGTATTAAAAGATGCAAAAACATTGTTTACAGCATGGTTAAAACCTACGGGGGACTTAAATTAATATCGTTTGTTTCCTCAAGAATAATTCTTTGTCTTTAATACTTCAAGATATTCTTTTTGAATGCAAGAGATAGAAATCAAAAGATGCCCGAAATGGTCCAATCCCCTTTCTTGTCGTAGTAATTGGTATACATTGTTAGGTTTTTTTAACTAAGACACCAATAATCAAATGTTTTCCACGGTAGACTGTCCTTGTTAATAATTAATCTTTTTAACTTAACCATTCATCCATCACGTATTTATTGGTGAAAAATAATACCACTTTATGTTTATTTCGGGCACGTTTTATCCATTCTTTGCGTAGAACCCAAATTATTGTTCCTTCATAGCCTCGTTTGGTACAAGCGGACTTTTCTATAAGCACTGCAACAAAAGGGTCCACTCTTGCTTCTTACGCTGGGAGCTTACTCTCAGTAACTTGGCTTTTGCAGAAACAACCCCTCTCTCGTGCGTTCCAACTCCACAAGTACATGACCCCCCTGTTGGTGCAAGCATATAGCAGGTTAGTACCGTGATTCTAGTAGTGCTACTTCTCTTTTAACAATACTACTCTATACCTTAAAAAATGCCACAGAGATACATCGTAAAAGCCCCGCACACACCGGGCCCACCTAGTATAATTCCACACATCATAAATACGTTGCAGTAGCAACAGTAATTTCGAAATACGCAAGTTTGACGCATTGAAAACCTCGGACTTTCTCGGCACTTTGTCTTGCCCGCCAAACTGTGGCTTTTGTATTAGATACCGAGATTCCCTAAGTTTATTGAAAAGTGAAAATATTCACAAATCAATCTTCTACATGTTAATATAGTTTCTGGGATTTACAACGTTCTTTCGGCCCTTGAAACCTTAAATTCAAGAACCCCCCGTATGTAAGCGTGCAAGAATGTATATCTTAATAAAACAAGCATATCGCGAAATTACACAAGTGTGGCTGCGAACCACACTAATCTTTCGTATATATAACGAGCAATTGGCCGAACAGAAACTTCAACTTCGCATCAAATAATACCCACGAAGAGTAAAAAGGACAAAAGCACAAAAAGAGCTTTATTAACTTTATTCTTTTTTTTATTCACTGCTCAAAGTCTATCTCACGCCTTACAGGTCATTCTCTTCCCCATAGTCATGCCCACACGGACCTACAACCGTTTTGAGTCACGTGATACCCCGGTCCGGATCTCCAAATCACAAGTGAAGAAAGTGGGTATCATTGGTGGCGGAGCGTCCGGGGCCATCATTCTTGATAGTCTCATCAAAGAAAGCCATTTTGACGAGATTGTGCTTTTCGAGCGCCGGCCTTCTTTAGGAGGAATTTGGGTCTTTGATGATAAGCGAGCTTATAACCGGGACAATAGCCGCGACCCGGACCAAGGACCGTTCGTCAAAGTGGGAGCGACCCGCGCCGAGATCGATCCGCCATTGGCGAACCCATTCCACACTAATACCCACATCCAGCCCCAAAATGGTGACTTCACCACCCAACCACCGGGCAGTCTCCGCCTCTTACCGTCCGCTCAAGAACGGTTCGAGCCCACGCCTGCTTATGAGAAAATGAAAACAAACATTATAGAAAAAATCATGACTTATAGTGACGAAAACCATTGGGGCAACGCGCCGGGCCAACAGTATGCGGAGCGGGCTGTGGTGCAGCAGTATATCGCAAGGTACATCGGGCGGCATGAGCACAACGACAAGGTGCGTCTTGTAACTAATACGAGTGTCGAGGACGTAACGCGCATCGAAAGAGCTGCTCATTCAAACCCCGAGCCACCGGCAGCATCAATTGCCGAGTCGCCAGCGGAGTTGCCTTATTCTTTCAGGGTTACGCTCCGCCAAAGACTTGCTGATGGCACGGACCTCTGGTCCCAGGAGGACTTCGATAGCTTGGTTGTGGCCACAGGCCATTATCATATCCCGTTCATCCCGGAGGTTCCTGGGAGCAAAGCAGTTCAAGAACAATACCCCGAAGTGTTCGAGCATGCAAAGTTCTTCACCAATGGTGAAAAGTATAAGAATAAGACCGTGATTGTGGTGGGTTCGCGTGCCCTGGGTGCGGACTTGACCAAGTTTACCGCGGACCACGCGGACAACGTCTACCAGCTGATCCGGACGGTGGCCAACACCAAGAAATTTGTGCACAGGCCCAATGTACACATCAAGCCGGTAATTGAAAAGTTCGCCAAGACGGCTTCCGGCTTCGATGTCGTTTTTGCCGACGGCCTGATCGTGTCTGACCCGGACCATGTAATCTACGCTACCGGTTACCAGTTCCTGTACCCGTTCTTGGAGAGAGAATTTGGTGATATCACCAAGAACGGCGCCATAGTGCCCCAATTGTACCAGCACACGTTTCTCCTCCTGGAGCCTCTCCTAAGTGTGATTGGAGTCCCCACAGACGCGATCTCTTTCCGTGCTTTTGAGTTTCAGGCGATTTTGGTCGCCCGTTATTTGGCTGGCAAAGTGGCTCTTCCTTCGGTGCTGGAACAAGAACAATGGCTCCTGAATCGATATAAAACTCACGGAGAAACACGGTCCTTCCATACTATAGGTGCCCAGGAGGCACGGAACTATATGAAAGGACTCGCACGCTTGGGTACGCTCGGAAACCCGGAGGATTTGCTGGGAAGAGAGTTTCCTGAAATTTCGGAGGCTGATGTTGCAGAATATGTGGCAGCGGCTCTTGAGCTTGTCAATTTATGGGATTAAGTCTTTTCTAGTTTTTTTTATTGCATGGAGGGTGTATATGGTCAAGGAATATGAAGATATTTAAGGTTGTATCGCGACCTCTTTTTTAGGGTACGTAGTCTGAAAGACTCTTCGAAGAAGTTTTTAAACTTGTCTTTTTGAGTGGCATAAACCGAAAAGAAAGTCACAAGTGAACAATTAGCCGAGAAAATAGCTGAACACAATATTGACGAAAAAACCCGGAGCTGAGCCTTCGATTGGGGTCAGTCAGCCCACCATTTGGGCAAACAGAGCATTTTGAGAAGCTAATAAAAGAATCTGATCAAGTTTTGCTAAGGCCGGAGTGTTAGATCCGACAGTAGAATGGGCCATGCAGTCTCACTAAATCAATTTCAGCACAAACGTCCATAAAGTAACTAAACGACGCAAAATATCACGTTGAGCCGACAAGGGCTTAATTAGCTGTTCGTATTTCCTCAAGTATGGGTGTACATTACGATGTGGATCGTTATAAAGAGGGTTACACCCCGGAGGCAAGCGAAACACCCGTACACCCGCTTACCTCGGAAGTTTGGACCCCGGCGAAATCTCATCAAAATTGGGAATATTTCGATATATTTTGCCGAAATTGTGTTTACTTCCACTTTGGCAATCTCAAAACCTAATTTGTGACCATCACAGCTATGGTGTGGTGTGTTGCAGCCACTTAAAACAACGAGAACTCCACACCGTAGAAGGTTGCGCGATATTAGTGCTCCTCCGCAATGCCCGTCTGAAGCCAAATTATATATATCTTAACGGGGGGCTTATAACGATATCGTGTTTTTACTTGACAAATTCCTCCCAAGGAACAGTAAGTTACAGTGATGCTAACTTTGCACCACCAGATGAACCCAGGTGCACATGTACGTCCGGACTGATCGTCACTTTTAGTGGTTCGCCTATCAGTTGGTTTTATCGGCTAGATGAAAGGGAGTAATCCTCTTTCAAGGGATACGCAGAGTACAGGGCACGCCTTACTCTGATAACACTAGACGTGTACGGTCCTACTCCATCCACGTTAGATGTAGAGTCGTATCCTCTGGAAGATGGCAGTGACAGAATCCACGACGAATGCGGAAAGGGTTGGTCTCTGATACATGTGCCGATACTATGTGGTTGTGCAACCTCCTCAAGGAATCAGGTTTTACAGTATTTTTATCAATGTGATGTCTGTCCGGAATTAAATCTAATTTCTCTCAGTGTTACTAAAGGCGGCTGTTGGAAGGTGCTGTTGAATAAACAAGCATCTTCACCCCGAAAATCAAAGTTCTATTGAATGTCAAACTAAGATGGAAGACTTGTTTTAAATTTTGTTAATATTAGCAGATAACTTTGTATTATTTTGTGCAATCAAGGTTAGTTTTTAAGGGAAAGGTGGTTTGCTCACTATAGATCATTCTTCCCGTCTTTCCTTGTTTGTCAGGTAACATACCGAATACCACCAATCAAAAACTCTTTGGAATATATAACTACTTTGTGATTGAAGAAGTTCACCACCCTTCGTCAGTTTTAATATACGAAGCATTGGTTACCAAATTTGCCAAAACTTGCTGCTGTAATTCTCCACAGGGTTGTATCTGAAGGACAAACTTCAATAAGCAATTAGAGGGGGAGGTTATTGAGTAAGGGCTACTCGCTCAATATACCGTAGGCATAGACCTATCCAAATCACGTTCATGCTGAGGAAAGATAGACTCATCCAAGTCACGTTTATACTGAGGAAAGAAGTGCAATCTATCGATTAAGTATCCTAATCGATACGACAATAAACCTATATACGTGCCATGCCTTTTTCTTGAACTGCAGCATATTTACTGCGCAAGCTTGCATGACCATCATGCATCGTGAATTACAATCATTTTGTTTTGTCTTTGCTTTTCGTTCCAACACATTTCCACACCACCGAGCCGTTTTTTCAGATGATTTGCAAGCAACCTAAGCAAAAGGATTCAAAGCCCTAACAGTCAAGCAGGGTAAAGACATTCCGATTTCAGCTCGTAAAAGAATTGGTATCTGCCTCAATTCTCTGACCTCTTGGATATAATTCTTGTCTTCGCATCGAGTGATACAATCCTTCAAGTATGGCTTCAAAGCATCATCACTATTTGATTTGTTCACCAGATCAGAGAGTCTGCTAAACAGAGGTGCGTTGATATCTAAGTTTGCCAACTTTTCAAGAACGCTTCCTGGAGCGATGGTGTTCTTCTCCGAAATAATACCACTCTGTATTTTGGCAGCTTCCAATGCAGAGGTACGGTACTTATTCTTTACTGATCTCCTGTAGCTTAAGCTAGACTTCTCATCCGGTGGTATGTATGTGGCCGAGTCAACGCCCTTTTCCCAAAACAATTCAAGAACCCTTTTGGACTTGTCAAATTCAGCTTTGATCAAGGGCAATTGGTCACCGTGAACTCGTTTCTCAATACCAAACTCAGGAATGATTACATCAAACGACGATTCGTAAACCTGAATAACTGTGCCCATAACAAGCAATTGTCCTGCATTCTCGCTCATTTCGTTGATTGTTTGAGACAAGAGTAAATGAATCGCTTGCTCTTGCGCATTCGCAGCACAATCCTTCTTAAAGTTGCAGTAGTCCGAAATTGACTTCAAGGAATCAATGTCTGGAAGAGAATCGCGCGGCTCATCACAAATAATTGATTTTAACTGTCTATGCACAACGAGATCAGCAAATCTTCTAAGTGGTGCAGTGAAATGTGTGTAAAGAGGCATGTTTAAGTAGTAATGACCAAAGTTTTCGATGTCTTGATTCTTCGCAATGAAGTACTTGGGACTTGGCATGCACTTGTACAAAAGCGTCTCAATACATTGTCTTTTCAAAGGATCTTCCACACGAAGAATTGATTTCTGTAACGAGGCAGACGTACTGATGTCGATTTCAGTTCCCAAATTTCCCGCCTTTCTCACAAATGCTTCAATCTTTTGCAACGTTGGCAATGCGTGCCTACGCAAAAATGCGGAATCGCCTAGGTTGGTGTAAATTTTAGACGCAACCGTGCTATTCACCTTGTACCCGATTTCCGAGATAGTCAGAAGAGCATTGCTTGGTTCAAAAATGTTCATATGCAATTTCACTTTTTCATCATCCAACTGATCAAGCAAAGTCAAACCCGGTGTAATTCCGAGAGATCTGTCTTGTAATCTCTTCCGACGAAATTCTTTGGCAATCAATGCAAAAGTCTTAATATAATCTGAAGTTGCCGATGAAATACCCTCTATAGAGCCTTTCAGCAAAACTGAATCAACCGAGTCATAAGAAACCAACGACTTTGGAACGATAACCGACTCATTGATAGTAACCCTCCCGACTTCAAAATTTGAGGTATCAATTTCAAAAACAACCGAGAGGGCGAGATTCTTCTCATTCTCTTTAAAAGAAATAGCCTTGTTCAATTGCTGAGGGTATAGGTGGGAAACCTTTTGTGGTAGAAAGACAGACAATGATCTCTTCTTTGCTTTCCTCTCCAAAGTAGTACCAGGTTGTATGAAAAATGAGATGTCCACACAATGGAATCCCAATTCAATTTTGGTTTCGTTCAAACGTTTCACGTGCAACGCATGGTCAACAAACTGGTTATTCTGCGAGAATGAAATGATGTAATCTGTAAGGTATTCGACTCTTTGACCTTTATTGATCTCGAGCTCCACATCAGGAAGAGCGTCATAGAATGAAGAAGAGTAAACATCTTCTTGTTCGCTTTCGGATGGGTATTCGTCAGCCAAAAAGTTGTTATCCCTGAGGATTGAGTCAACCTCAACAGCGGGATCATCAATTCTACCCAATCTTGTGACAAGAGTTCCAAACGGATGCAAAGAAGTGATTGGCCATCTTTTTATGGATGCAATGAAAAGCTGGTCGGCGTATTTCTCATGGTTTTCAACAAAGTCTCTTGGCGCCTGCTCAGTTGGAATAGCAATCAATGGAACGCGTTTGTCAGTTGGCTTGAACCAAACAATCTTTGGGGCCTTTGGAGTTTGGACGGATGAGTCTTTTCCTGATCTTTTGTCGTTTGCAGCCTGGGCAGCTTGTGCTGGTCTTAATAAGCCCAAAGTGCCGGCAAAAATTTGACCGGGAATACGATCAACCACGGCCACTACATGACCAGCGTATAATGGCTTGACTTCGTCATTGATTTCTTCCTCTTCTACTAAGAGTAATGCCTGGCCTTCAACTTCGACGTCATCATTCTTTTTCATGGTTGGTCTTTGTTTCAAGGAGCCTCTTCTACCAAGAGCTTCTGGCTCTGATTCGGACTTGTCATTTTCAGTAACCAGAATAGATGTAGCATCATTGTGAATGTCATCACTAAGAACTGAGGTCACGTTTGATTTGGTAGAGATGTTGTCTTTTCTTCTCTTTTTTTCCTCTTTCTCCTTTTTAGATTCCCAAACTTCATCCACAACAAGGAGTTCGACAGCAACCAAGTCACCCTCCAAAGCTCTGTTCCTGTCTTTAGATCCACAAATAAAAATATCAGCGTCCAAAAGACCATCAGTAGAAACATATGCATCGGAACGGTTCTTCTTATTCACACGTAAAATACCAGTCACCAAGCGACCTTCGTTAATCAAATCAGGAAGAGAAGACTGGGGCAAATATGGGGCAAAAAGTGATTTTCTGCCATTGCTGTTAGCGTTGCCATTATTTCCTTGAGGCATGAAGTTTGACAAAGAAGAGACAGAAGAATTACCTCCACCAAGAGAGCTACTTCTGTTCTTGTGTCCTGGAACAAACATTGAGGGAGGGCTCAAGTTATTATTTGATAGGTTCCTCTGGTGACCAGAATTGGCACCCATTGGCAGTTGCTGGGAACGCCAATTGGAATTGATATTGCTGGAGCCTTCAAAGTTACGCGAATTTGACCTATAATGAGAACCACGCCTTTGATGACCACCGCGTTCCGGAGAAGGTTGACCATAGCTTGGGACCGGAGGGAGGAGACTGCTAGGAGGCTCGGGTGGGAATTTAAATGATTGCTGTCCATAAGCCCAAGGCTTTGCATTGGAACCAGAGGTGGAAGTCGAGGAAGCAAGAGGAGTTGCATTTACATCGGGGATATTTGGAAAGCGGAAACCACTAATTCCATCAGGGGATGAAAGCTGAGGGCTAATAGGAGAAGTATCGTTGGATGCATTTCCGCCGAGCGAGGCCATGTTGGACTGTTTTTGGGTAGCGGCAGCTTTCATGGCCTCAGTGATTCCCAACGAGTGGCGACGGACGTGGGTTTGGTGCAGGTTGGACAGTGAAGTGGAAAGCTTTGGGGCGTTTATGGAAGATGTCCGCGAGTGAGACCGATAAGGTTCTGGTGGCAGAAGCTGCTGCGACAGTTGCGACAGCTGTTGCAGTTGCTGCTGTAGTAGGACCTTCTGTTGTGATTGGACAGCCTCCAATTGGCGCTGGAGGTTGTACTGCTCAACCATGAGAGTGGTCAATTCGCTGGGAGAGCGGCGGTGTGCAATGTGCAAGTTTCTGGGTTTGCGAGACCTGTCTTGGGGAAAGTCAGGGGGAGTATTTGACATGTCGGAGTGTGATACTGGAGGAGACGAAATGCAAAGTGGGCACCAAGTGGTATTTGATATGAGTGATGTGGTATTGGCTATTGTATGTGGCTACCAACAGCGCGTAGTATATTCTCCGGTATTCCTTGAATTGGAAAGGGGTAGCAGTGTGGATGTCACGATTACGGAGTGATGAATGCGGATGGATTTCAGCGGCAACAAAAGCAAAGACCCCCAAGAAAAAACAGTGGTGAAGGCAAAAGATAAAAAGCTGTTAAGGGGTAAGTGATGGAGCTGCGAATAGGCACGCAAAAAAAAAAGTACAGGCAGTCTTTGGAAATGCACAGGGCCCGAATGGCGGAAAGCAAGGTGTGAGGAAAAAAAGGGAAAAATTCAAAGTCCAAAGTGCCCAAAAAACCCCAAAAAAAAGTCCCAATTGGCAGATGCACAAACGTATGAAACGGAGTGAATGTCACTTGAGGAAGGCGTCGGAAGCAATTCGGAAAATTCGATAAATGTCGCTCCTCGGACTGTACTGGCGGTGGTTACGGAAGAGTCCGGGACTGCCAGCAAGATTAAGTAGTTCTGCGAATGAACGTCACGTTTCAGGCAGCAACGAATGTTTCAAACAAAGAAGGTGAAAAAGACGACGAACAAAGAATGAAGGAGAAAAAATTACGTGTCTTGGGATCCGGGGGCGGAGAGGGGGTAAGATAAGGGTGGGGGATAGTGAGAGGGAAGTGGAGAGCAAAGAGGGGTCGAAGGAATTGGAGGAAGGCGAAAAAAAAAAAAAAAAAATGTGAGAGGGCAAAAAACTTGAGACAAGAGTTTCAGTGCGGGCGCAGGGCGCAGGGCGCAGGGCGATCGCGGGGCCTGGGACTTGGAGACGACATGGGTTGGTTTAACCTTCCTGTTTGCTCAAGGTGGAAGGGTCTTAATTTATTTCTTCTTTTTGGGGGTGGTTAACCAGGCATTTCTGGGTAGTCTTGGAGGGCTTGTGGTTGTAGTTGTGTGGTGAGGAAGCAAATATTGCTTTCCTTTCTTTTCTTTTTTCAGTCGTTGAATGTTTATGTTCAACTTCACTGTT
The DNA here is from genome assembly GCA_030583145.1 of Metschnikowia vanudenii. NCBI lineage: Eukaryota > Fungi > Ascomycota > Pichiomycetes > Serinales > Metschnikowiaceae > Metschnikowia > Metschnikowia vanudenii. Next base: position 12,663 of record JAJMHT010000139.1, read on the forward strand.
TTTGGTTAGTGACTTTCTCACCGGTTACTGGTGTGGGTGTGGGGGAAGAGAGTAACATCCACCACGCAATGGCACTTGCTTGGGAAGATGCGAGTGCCACATCATGGATGGCACAAATTAAACAACCAAGTGTCAAGAAAAAAGCAAAACAAAACGAAACACGAAAAAAAAAAAAGAGAAAAAAAAAGAGAAAAAATCCCGACGGAGATAACTGACTCAGATCCAGAACGAAAGTATAACACCGAGTATTTGAAGTTACACGTTGAGCTGTGTTTGTGGCAGCCACGTGTTCCACGGAAACGTTTGTGGGAGATCCAGACTCGACTGTGGAATGGATACGCGACACTCCATTAACGAGAACGTTGGGTGTGCGCGAAGCAGTTGCAGTCACCCCAACGGCGAGATTCAGGCCCACGAAATTCAACGCTATTGGTGTTTCCGTAGAAAGGACATGGCTAGGGATGTGGTGGTATTTTTGCTTCTGATTTTAAATTTGCAAAAGTCTATTTTGGTCATAAGAAAAGTTTTAATTTTTCGAAATTCATCTTAACCTTTTATGGTTTTCTTGTGGTTTTCTTGTAGTTTTAATGTGTTTTTAATGTGTTTTTATTGTGTTTTTATTATGTTTTTATTATGTTTTTAGTGCGGTTTTCTAATGTTTTTATTATTGTTTTCGTATGTTTTTAGTATGGTTTTCTATGGTTTTCTTATTTTTTTTCTTATTTTTCTAGTATATTTCTTTTATTATGTTTTTTTTGGGATTTTTTTTGTTTAACCAAGTTTTTATTATTGTTTCATTAGGGTATTATTATTGTATTATTTTGAAATTTGTCATCGGGATTCCAAAAAGGCCCTTTGACAAACATCCGCAGTCCTGGTGTGGCCCGTCGGTCGCTGCGGCGAACTCACACGACCGAGCCGGTGTGAAGAACCCAGTGGAGATTCGAAGTTCGCACTGGATCCTGCGGCCAGGCCTGGGCCTTTCTCGGTTCGACGCCCTCTATAAATAGCATTGGCGTTGCGGTGTGATACCACTACGGATGGGTTAACGTCTAATATAGCCGAAAGAAAAATAAGGAACCCTTGTGCAGAGAGAAAAAGAAGAGGCAATTCAAAAGACTCATTGCAGAGGCAAATAAAGCCTATTGCAGAGGCAAATAAAGCCCATTGTGCAGAAGTCACTAACACCAACTTTTCACAAATACTGAGCATGGATCACTGAAACTTCGAAGCATGGAACACTGAAACTTCGAAGCATGGAAAACTATAACATCCAAGCATGGAAATTTCAACAAGTCATCAAGCTATTGTTTAATGAGACCCACGACCTGGGTATATAAATTGGAGAATATGGTTTACCTCAGTCTTTGAAGGAACTTGTGTGGGACAAATTTCTGGTGTATGTTTTGTTGTGAGAGAGGAAATAAACACCGAGTTTTGATTGTAGGTGCGAGACGACATTTCGCCTGTACCAATTGAGTAGCGTGCGCGTTGTCCTCAAGGCTCAAGGTTCTGGCGAGAAATATTGCCCGTACAAATTTCCAATTGATGCCTTTCTAGAGGTTAATATTTTTTCTTCTTTTGAAAGGAAGTTGGTCTGGCCTTTTTTTGTTTGTTTTTTTTTTTTTTTTTTGCGAAGAAATTTTCGGGGTACTTCCTGTTGCATATTCTGTTCTTAGTGGTACACTTCCTTTGAAACTGCATTCTTGGACGTATCATCACCGCGAAACGGAATCAAATTATGGCAGGATGGGAAAGTTAAGCATGATTCACTGGTAGGAAGATATTAGGAGGGAAAATATTAGGAGAGAAAATATTACATGAAAAAATATTACATGAAAAAATATTACGTCAAAACATATTTCCTCAAAAACTCTATGTTCCTTCGGCTTTATGCCCATATGAATTGTACTCTCAAGTCTCCTAAGATTATTTGAATTCCCCCTGCTTTATCGCCACAATACCTTCTCATTGCCGTTCCAATCTGTAAAAGATTAACATTTGCTCATCATATGTTTGGACAAGTGAAACTAGAGCAGGAGTCTTTGAAAAAGCCAAGGATAAGTACATGTTTTTTTGAATCGGCAGAGCGAGGGTAACTGGTTACATAGAGTTGTGGTGTAGCACCCACCAAAAGAAGTGCCTTTGAAAAACCGAATGAAGTGGCTGAAATCATTACCCTGGTGTTCCACTGACCAAGTTGGATCACAGAGTCCGTACAATCAGGTGGTATTGATATAACGAAAATATCTAGAAAATCACGACTATATTTCACGCATTATACTTTGAAAATTCCTTAGCTCTCCTTCGTACTCAAGTTTGAAGAAATCATCCCGCTTCGTGTTGCTTATCGGCATAAACAGGAGACAAAACAGTGGTTGGAGCCTGGATTTCCATCGGGGGCCCGTGCACCGGCTGAGGACATGAGTTTCGAGCCCGTCGAAATCTCTCACTATGGATTCTTTATGACATGTTTTGCCTGGAATATATAATCTTGTTTACTTTTTAGTTTGCGCCATGGGAGTTAGGTTGCAAGTATATTACAGCCGCTTTAAATGATGAGAACACCACTCCATGGATGGCTGCGCAATCCGGAAAACTGATACTTATAACGATATGTTTCTTCTTCTGATGTGGAATCGATTAAATAATTTCATCGCCTCATTTCAGCGTTATATTCCTTCTTTCTGAAAAGTGCAAGCGATTGCAAGAAGCCGAGGCTTCAATTATAACTCATTCTACGAAACCTTTTACATCGGCTTCTTCTTCCAACAGGCTCCCCGGTAGTTTCAGAAGTCTCTACATAAATAATGCATTTGTTCATGCCGAGAAACATTATCCTACACTGGAGGTATTCTTAGTTATCGAGAACGAAGCTTTGGGTCTGGTGTCACGAAAGATTTGTCTTATTTGTTATTTTGCAAACGCTGTCTGGGTAGCTAATGCTCGCGACAATGGCAGGGCCTGGAACATTATTTCTTTACCATTTGGAGAATTCAGAAATGCCTATATTCCAGAGTCTGTGTAATTCACTCACACCACATTTGTTCTTCTTAGTATTAAAGTTTCCCGTTCATATTGAATGCATTTACAAGCTCTTACCCCTGTCTAGAACTTGGTATTTGCTGCTGAAGATTCAGACGAGATATTTCGATGAAAGCTAGCTGATTGAATAATTACAACACTTTTATACACTGGCTTGGTGAGTTAGAGCTATTTTCTTTTTCTTTTTTAGAAAGTATCGCTAGACTCAAAATTTATAGCACTACTGATATTGAAGTATGTCCCTGAATGACAGGAGAGGGAACAGTCACCATAACAATACACCACCATGACAATACACCACCATGACAATACACCACCATGACAATACACCACCATGACAATACACCACCATGACAATACACCACCATGAAAATACACCACCATGACAATACACCACCATGACAATACACCACCATAACAATACACCACAAAGTCAACCAGTCCATGATTACTATAGGCTTCTGGTCTTAGAATGTGGTTCCTCGCTGGAATTTAACAGTAGGTAATTCTCAATCGTATCACTCTACTCCTCTTGTATGCTCTCAAACTGGTTCGCTCCCAGACCCCCATAACAACCATGAGAACATCTAAGACATCTCTTTGAAAAACACGATAAACAATCAATCTTTCAGTAACAGCCGCCTGCAAGTTTCTCCAGAACCCAAATTCCAGGACCTCTCAATTGAAACGACATTTCCTTCATAAATTCAACGATGCGACCTTCATAAATCCAATGATTACACCGACAACACCTGTCGCTCTACTGGAACTTGACCGTTTTCACCTCGAGTGTGGTGAAGTTCACCAATAAAACTTCTCCCGTGTTGCGGAACCCAGAAACACTCACCAATTGCACGTTCGACAGGCCCAATTGGAACATTTCTGAGCCGCTTTCAACCTGGTTTCCCACTACGTACAAATGAGGGGTTTCATCCAACGTGAATGGATCTTGGTTCTCATATGGATAGCAATAGAGCGTATCGGGAGCAGTTGGGATGATGTTTTGCCATTTCATGGTGTGGCCCATGGCTTTAAGCACGTCGTTTTTGGTTGTGAGCCCGTCCTGGGAGTACTTGCCGATGTCGTCGATATTTTGGCCAGAAGTCACAAGTACGCGGAGTCCATCCTGCCCTTGGATCCATGAGGGATTGGTGAGGGTAGTTAAAGTACTCGTGTTGACAAAAGCGGAGTTTTTGCCGAAAAGTGATCTGTGCATGGGTTGCTGGGGCAAGCAAACTTCACATGGGTCACTTTCACCAGGAAGAATCGACACGGGCACCGACGCAACCACCTCGGTGAGCCAGTCGCTGAAAAGGGTCAAGGATTCCGGCAGAAACCGACTGGTATTTTTGGAACCGAAGTTGTTAGCGCTCAGAAAATCCGTGTTGGCGTCATGTTCAGTTCTGGCAATGCTGTTACCCACAATTACCAAGCGGGAAATCTTCTGTGCAACACGAAAATCTTCGTCGCCTCCAAGCTCTCCACAGAGCCATTGCTGAAGGAGAAGCATGCGCAAATCAAAGCTGGTTTCTTTGTCTACTTGTAGGCCCGAAACAAACGCCACCCAATTGTCAGAATCTTGGGCGGATATGTCTGTGTTTGCGCTGCGTGGTTCTTGTGGAGCAGGGGTGGGGTACGCAAGCTCCATGATCTCAAAAACCCCCGCCTGGATTTCAATCCCGAGTACCCCTACAACGCATCCCGTGACCAAGCCAGATGTGCGCAAAAGCTCCGGATTATGTAGAATGGCCCGGCCACTTTCATCCTCGAGCATCACCACAGCATCGTTGTCGCCGTGCACGTACTTGGCAGGGGTTTGTGGAAGCATATCGTCCACGCCTTTTTCCACGTCTTGCAAAATGTTGAGTTTATGCTTCATGTCGATAAACACCGTGCCAGAAACCCAGCACAACTCTCCGGTAAGGATATCCAAGATTTTTTCTTTGTGCTGGATATATTTCCCGTTAACCTCCCGTGAGTTGTGGCCCCAAAGACGGCGTGCTTCGCGGTCTACACGAGGTTTAAGCATCTTCAGTCGATGTTCATACATGGAAAAAAACTGTCTTGTGTACTTGCGATCGCCTTCCAACGAGTAGAGAGATTTATTTTTGAAATTCGCAGGGAGATGGCTGTGGATTCTTTTATGTGAGCCCACCGCGAGGTTCTGGTTGAGCTTATCCATGTTTTTTGGGTTGGGTCGGGTGAGTTTTGGGTTGGGTCGGGTGGGTTTTGGTGAGTTGGGTGAGTTTTGGTGAGTTGGGTGAGTTTTGGTTAGTTGGGTTGAAATTGTTCCTCAATGGGTCAAGATTTTCACGCCCTACGCGTATGGGGCCCCGGATGCGCGCGTTGCGTTAGGCCTGAGGCCTGAGCTACTATCTAGTGGTTTCAGATTCACGCGTTGTTGAAGAATGGTGCTGGGTGCCACAAGATGATGAATTTTGCGGGATTTTTTTCTTCTATATTTTGTCTTTCATTAATAATGATGGCTTTGCTTTGCTTTGCCTTTTTTTTTTTTTTTTTTTGCAGTAGAAACTGAGCTCCATGGCTTAATTGTTTGCTGTTGTACTTCAAAAGTGGATGGTCCAGTGGCCCGGATGCTTCTACCAGACACGTCTCTACGCGCACCAGGCCCCACCGACATTCACTAGTACTAAACACCCAGTGAATGGGGCCATTGGAGAAGAAAATCATCCCAAAATTGGGGAGCGAATTTCAGAGAATAGACTCACCTGGTTTACCTTTCGGGTGTGGAACGCTTGTCTTAAATAAACCTTGAAATTCAGTACACATGTGCGGCATTCTTCCACTATCCAACCATACACAAGTTACAACCATGTTTTCCAACTTAGTACATTTGCCAACGGATTGCACTTTCTCTGTTTGTTTTAAAGCAAGACTATTCTTTTCCACTAGCTCTTCATTTGAGTTGCTACTCCACTCATCAATATAGTGTAGCTTGTTTGTAGAACGCCACTTAAATCTACCAACACTCGAAAATACAAACACTCAAAACTACCAGCACTCAAAAATACAAACACTCAAAAATACAAACACTCAAAACTACAAACACTCAAAAATACCAACACTCAAAACTACAAACACTCAAAACTACAAACACTCAAAACTACCAACACTCAAAACTACAAACACTCAAAAATACCAACACTCAAAACTACAAACACTCAAAACTACAAACACTCAAAACTACCAACACTCAAAACTACCAACACACATATCCTTATAGCGAGGATCCTCGTCTCCAGCCTGCCGGTCCCCGCGACGCGCACCTTTTCCAGACCCCTAACTCAACCCCACACCAACCAAACCATACCATACCAAAACACCCTTCTTTATAACGGTACGTGTAGATATTGATATCTCTTGATGACTCTCTTGTGTGTGGATCCAGCGGCTCTTCTGCTCTTCTACCCCCGGGCGTCTCCTGAAAGACCACAGAAACTCCGCGTCATTGCTCAGGTAGTGGAGTTTGATTACGCGGGTGCACTTCTCTCCATACGCAGACTAGCCAACTTGAATCGTCTCCACACCGAAATCGACCTCGATGACGTTGATGGAACGACTGGGGAAGAACCCGCGGTTCCTGTGGATCTAACTGATATTTCCATGTCTTCTAATGCACCACGTGACTTCTCCCCTGGTGCTATAGTGAGTATTATTGGGTTCTACGATGGAAGCATTATCAACGGTGTAGAATGTTTCTCTATAGACGAGCAGGCGTTGCTTGGCGACTCTGTGGACACTTTGGCAGCAATGGCAACGCTTGGTAATATATGACTACGACCCTCCCCATATGGTATGATGTGGTTTTATTGGGAATTAGTCACGCACTTAGCGGGACATTGCCATGATAAGTATGGGACTAAAAGAGCATCAAACTTCGACAGTCTCTCTGCTAGCTCTGTTTCCTTGTATGAGCTCATGTGACACGGGCCTGCAATACTCCCTGGTCCCGTCAACGAAATGCAATAATGGTGTTTTTGTTGGTTAGATGTTGACCTATGAACACTTGAGCGAACAACGCTCTGAAGGGGTGTCATTACGACCACATGTGCAACCATGGTCATGCGCCATCATCATTGCATGGTTGGTGCGATTTTTCGGCCTGGAAATTATACCTTGTTGGGTTTGAATGCAATTTAGTCTCGTCTTTGGTGCCCTTTTTGAACGCACCTGCACTTGGATCTCTTACACGTTTACATTCGCCCACAAAATACCCCAAAGACCCGTTGTTGGCATCATGAATCTTGCGTTTCACATTAAGGGCACTGCGGGAACTGAATTCTTTGAATTTATCACAAATATCAACATTATTCTTTGTTATTAGTGCTGCATTACATCTCTATTTGTGACTATGGATCTTTGTGACTATGCTTCTTTGTGACTATGGATCTTTGTGACTATGCTTCTTTGTGACTATGGATCTTTGTGACTATGCTTCTTTGTGACTATGGATCTTTGTGACTATGCTTCTTTGTGACTATGGCTCTTTGTGGGGGTGTTGCTCTGGTGGGAATGAACACTACCCACACAAATAACCATAATATACAATTACAAAAAATTGGGACTCTGCATGTGTGTACCACAGCGAATCACCCCATTTTTCTTTTCGGTGGTGGTGTCCTGATATGTCACAGACAGAAGACTTGACATGCCCAGCCACGATTACTCCACGATTATTCCACAAATATTCCCTCTTTTTGGTTGCATCAATGCAGAAGAAAACAAACATGAAGAAAACAAATGTGAAGTCATGGCTGCTAACTGTAGCTTGAAACGACCAAAAAGTTGCAGTCCCGGAAAACTAGGACAGCCTGAAGATAACTCCCAAAAACATAAACACCAGAATGATCATACTCAAACACCTTGTCAAGGCGTCATCCGTCAAGATAACTAAAAGTTGACTAGACAACTCCATTCGAAATCTCATGGACAAAGACTACATTTAACAAGCGACTTCGCCGAAAACTTCATTTAGGTTCTCCCGTGGCATAAATATCACACACTCTTCGGAGGATTTATTTCACCTTTTGATTTCAGCCAATTTTTTTTTACCGCCTGCGCTAATACCCTAATTGGGTAAACCGGCACTTCTCTCTGAATGGCATCATATCAAAGCTATAAAAACCTAGTTGATACAAATTGGGTCCAATATTTCCGTACATGACTCTCATGAGACTTGTCTCTACGTCAATTTCCCCCGAGGAAAATCACCTCGTACTGGGCCATCACAGAAGAAAGAAAACAAACGAATCCAAAGGAAAAAGAAAAAAAAAAAAAAGAATGAATGCATGCATGAAATTCATATTGATATTGATATTGATATTGAGAAAAAAATGAAGCATTTTTTACCCTTCAAGTTCACTCTTTGCGCCATTCCGCTGCTTCACTCTGGTTTTTTTGTTTCAGTGCCAAAATATTGTCCCCAGATTAAGTCTGTGGGGAATGGTTGGATCAACTCAAACACCTTCTTCCCATCCTTGGCCGGGGCGATCCATTGGGAGGCCGTATTCTCCATGTTAAAAGCGTAATCTGAGAAAGAATTTTCTGCGGCATCGCCGGTGGATGTCCCCGGGGAAGTCTGCGCTGCGGTCATGAACAACTCCTCGAGATTGCTTTCCTGGAAAGAATACAGGCCCCTCTTAGGGGGCTCCAATTCAATGTCCCCGCCTTCTGAATCCACCCGGCGGACCCAGGTGAATTTTTGGTTCAACCCATTACCGCCATATGCATGGTAAGTGTTAGTATCGTGATTTAGGCTGGTATTCAGGAGATGCGTATGGGTATCATTATGTGGACTGTTGGCTAGGTGTTGATTACTAAACTCGGGAAATTGCGTACTAGAACCAGCTTGTGCACCTGCAAATCTGGATCCCATTACATAGTCCGAGCTCTCTTGCTTCACGGAGTAACTATCTCTTGGATCCATTGTCCGGTTGTGGTTGTTGTGGTCCGGAGGAGATTCGTCGTCCGCATTCACGAGGGTAGACCCATCGACGCTTTCGTTGTACCTCAACTTAAGTATGGCAGCGGTGAGCATGCGGAACATTTGTGAACACTCGTTTGCCGCATCACAGGAGGCCGTTAGCAGAGTGAGTACTGTGATGCAATCCTCCGTGATGTTCATCACCGTCTCTTTAGGGAACATTTGCCTCACATCATCGGAGTTATAGAGGCAAAAAAGAAACGATGTCCCTGCCATGAATAAGTTATGCACGGCTGCCCATGTATAATTGATGGCTTTTTTGATGTGCAATTGTTTGTAACAGGAAATGAGGTTTTTCAGCGCCTCTGATACCCTCGTCAGAGCTTCCTGGGATAGCTTGTAGCTTTTGGGAGAAAGCCCATTAAGCAGCAACACTGTGTGGTTGTAGTTGAGACTAAAGAACTCAATGTGGAATTCTTGGCCGGAAACGTATTGCGATTCGCGAGCACGTGTCCACCAGTCATCAAGCCTTGCTTGGATATCAGCTTTCCATTCATCCAACGTGTCAAAGCGTCGTGGGAGCTCCTCCTCGTCGTAAACAAACCGCTGCACTTCCAGCTGCAACTTCCGGATGCGAAAAAATGAGAGCGAGATGCTTTTGTAGCTGGCTATTCCACCGGACATTTCCGAGTAGTCTTTCACACCCGCACAGTCCTTGAGAATGTACGCGTCGTCAAGCTCAGAGGGAAACGTGGTACTTATTGAAGTCTCCGGTATACCCACGGGTCGTCCCATATAGAAGCAGATCTGTCTATCTAGTGAGTACGTGCACCAAAAAAGCCTTCTGCGTCTATCTTTTGTGAAGGCATCAAGATTGGCACTCTTGTCGGTAGCCTTGTTGTGGAGACCAAGATCGACGCTGATTCTCAAGCACTGGCCAAGCACGTACCAGATACCGGGATTGCATGGCCGCATAAGAGAAAACAACGCGAGAAGCAACTTTGCCTCTAGCTGTTCAAGTGGATCGTTAGAGCTATATGTGGAGTTAACAAACTTGAGGCCCTCTTTCCGGAACTGCTCACTGATGTCATTCGCATATTGTAGATGATTAACCGAGGATGCAATGGCAAAGATCACGTTGAGATAGAATAACAGGCGGTGGTATCTCTGAGGAACATCCAAAGGGTTCAACAGAAAGTTCTCGAGCATTTTTTCTGAAGCAAATTTCTGTGAAATTATGGCTTTGTACTGGAAAATCCAAGTGTCCTCGAGTGCAAGATTTGAAGTGTGGGTGCTTTTGGAAAACGGTTGCTTTGACGAATACGGTAAGATGGATTCATCCCATTGACCGTAGACAGGTTCGAACAACTCGGTGAGAAAGGTTTCCCGGTGCAATATGGGTAGCTGGCTGTTGCTGTGGGTAAAATAAACAAGGATGAATTGCTGTGCGACGTACTTTGATGGAAGAACCAGCAGCTTTTTGTTCGACGTCAGTGGGGGTTTCAGCGGGTCTACCTGTAGGTGTGATGTTTGTTCGTTCATCCTCACAGCTGCAGTGATTAACTTGGCAAATGAAATGCCCAGCGAAGCTCCCATATACATAGGACTGCCAACACTTGGGACTTGGTCCGGGAAAGAATCTAATTTCGGAAGATTCGCCGGTTTCTTAGGTTTCAAATCCAGAGCAGTGTTTGAAGACTGCGCCGATAGTATAGGCAATGATTCGTGCGAATCCTGGGGAGCATGTGAAGCTTGGGGAGCATGGGAGCCCTCGAGGCTCTCTTCAGTATTGAGTCCATGAGAAGATAGTATGTTCTTGAGCGAGAGAATCTTTTGCTCCAAATGATATACATATGAGCGTGGCACAGTTCGTCCTGTGGCACGGTCCACGCCGACACACTCGACACCGGCTTTTTTGCATCGGAGACACGTTGGAAAGTTTTGGTCACATTTCACCTTTTTGGCACGGCACCGTTGGCAGGCATCGATGGAACGAACCACGTTCGCAGACCCCAGATCTTTCCCGGGTTTCGGCCGTTTCGCTGCAGGTTCTTTAGACATTATCGCTCGGGCACGTATAATAATTTTTTGTCTGCGGGAGTGAAAACTCTTAAAGGAGCTGTGGTCACGGACAAACGCAGCCTGAAATTCAATGAGCTATTATTTTGCTTTCTGTTATTTTTCACGTTGCATTTTCAGATATGATAAGATCTGCCGCTACTGTGCAGGTGTTGTCCGGCATTCGAATTCGGCGATGTGCTCGTTTAGGTTACCCGGGCCCCGAATGTCGTGTTGCTCGCCGTTGCCTGCAGCTTTTGGCTTCAGGTACATTCCTTCTACATATTTCTACATTTCGGCGTGTACAGACGAAGTGGGGGGCACTGTACCTGTTCGTTGGGTTTCTTTGCCTGCTCTTTTGACAGATCTTGTTGTCACCAAGAAAATTGTGAACAAAGTTCAGAAAACAAAGCAACACAGGATATCACGGAGGACAACTTACAAGCAGGGATTGTTTTGTGCTTGTTGGGTCGTGTACATAACCCATGCTCAGTTGCTTCTTACCCTGAATGCCAAAAGCGATCAATGCAGAATCTCGCAGGGCGCGAATGCCTACGGTCAACAATGCCTTAGTAAAATTAGGTGGGGCCAATTTTTTCATCGATTTGGAATTTCCGTTTTAAAATCAAAGACAGACAAAGTTGAAAAGGAAAAGGCAAAAAAACCAAAAAACCAAAAAACCAAAAAAAATCAAAAAGGGAAAAGATCATTTATTTTCAGCATGGTTAACTTTTATTATGAAAGTATATTATGGAGTTCATTACTAAGAGCGCCCCCGGTGTGATAATGAATGAAATTGTGCAATATCCAGCAAACAAAGGTTATTCTTGCCTTGTGCGTTTTCTTTTTTTTTTTTTTTTTTTTTTTTCCAATATACTCGATCCATGAAATTAATGAGAAAATGGGCAAGACACAATGACAAGGAAAATGCTCAGAAAACGTGGCAAGAAAGACCGCAAGACAAAATGACGCACGATTAAAGGTGTTTGATTACAGTGGACTCCAACTTGAACTTCCCGCGCAAGTCAGGAATCATCACCTCATATGATGCAGTTGTGGCTTTAGGGTCGTTTCCGTCGGCCTCCACGTGCAAAGTGGCAACCAATGACTCGTTGAGAATCGGGTACTTAACGTATCTGTCATCAACGGGTCTTTTCGCCATTTCGGCTGCGTCATGGTCGAACAATGAGCTGGGAAATTTCGACTGTCCCACCTTGTCTTTGTACAATGGTGAGTGTTTCACCAACACCAAGTCGCTCCAATTTCTCTTGTTCAAAAACTGGTGGTTTTCTCTTTCTGAACCATCTGGATTGCTTGTGAAGATAGGTAAAATATCCTCATCGGTATATTGGTCGTAGTGGTGGATCTTAGATCTTGAGTTGAGCAATGATGCCATGGCATCTGGTGGTGGGGCATTGATAATCGCAGATGAGATCACATTGAACATCAATCTGGGGTCATGTTCGGGGTTTTCGGTGACATCGCGGTTTTCTGCTGTTTTGTCTTCCAGCGTCAATGCGTGTGCATGTGGGAGGTGGTGGATCTTTGTTTTCAACCTACCGAAACAACCTAAATGAACATCTCCGGATAAAATGGTGACTCTGACGCCGTTTCGTGCACCGAACTCGGTCAACATCCGGAGTAAGTTGTTTCTTTCTGCCTTGTGGTGCTTGGAGCACCAGTGGTCGTTCAAATCGTCCAAAACCTCAATGGATCCATCGAACTCATTAACCAATCCTTTGGCCACAACACCTCGCGTGGCCAAGCCTCTCAAAGGCCGCAACAACCTGGATGTCAAGATCTTCTCGAGCCATACTAGCCTTGGGTACAATATGGGGACGCCAAGCATGACCAACAAATGCCTTGTTTCGGGGCTTTTGTCGATTTCCGCTTGTAAGCGCAGAAATATCCGGTTGTAAGTACTCTGGGACACAATCTCGGTGAGCCGGCGTTCTGTGCGGCAATCAATACCCACCAAGGAGATTTCACGGCCCAAACGCATGAATGCAGAGTGGCTTTTTTGCTTGATGAACATTCCTTCGTCTTTGGATAGAATCCACGAGGGGTCCTCTTCATGCTCTGGGCTATCCAAAGCCATGTGGTGCTGAAAAATCATATAATACTTATACGCGACGTTTCCAATGGAGGCAAATACTTCCAGGGCCATGGTTCGGTCCTTATATGAGCCAAAGCCGTCGATGATATCGTGGTCATCGTAAACATTCACACTAGGGATCTGGGCCATCGCCAATGGAAACATGGTTTGCAACGTCGAGCCCTGCTTGCCTCTCCAGAAACCCTTGCCGAACCATTCAAGGTAAGACTTCAAGTAAAAGTCCTCGAAATCCTCAATCATCTCCGGGGTGGCCTTTATTTCTCTTTTCAGATGGGCTGTGTGCAAGTTGAGCCATGGCTCCAACGTCTTGCAGTGCAATTTGATGGCATCGTTGTAGATCTGGTCTCCACCACCTAGCATCACGTGATAGTGCTGGGTGGTGGCATGCTTACGCAAAACATCGAGCCATAACGACAGTTTAAAGGCAGAGGTGTCGGTGGCCAAGGAAAACCCGTTGCATGAAAAAGACATGACGTTCATAGACTCGTTCTTTGAGGGAATGAAGAATTGGTGTGCCTCGTTGAAGGTGCCGTTGACGGAATACCGCACCCTCTGTTCAAATGGGGCAAGAACCAAGTTAACGTTGAATCGCCAAAACTGAAGGCCTTTTTTGGTCTCATAGAAGAGAACACCATGAAACTGTCCATTTTGGGGAGTTTGAGGGTGGGAGTTCTCAAATGCGGCTCCAATTCTATAAGAAATGGTTGGTTTGGCACCTTGGGTTACCAACAATATTGATGCTCTATAAGAATCGGATCCGTTTTCCAACGTGCCGCAGAGCCTGAGAATTGGGCCACAATGGACCTCGATGCCTCCAATTGTCTCTGATTTAGGGCATTTCTCGGGCACCTTAGCGTTCAATTGGTTGGTGTTTAAAGCGACATAGTCATCGATAGGAATGGGAGCAAACCAGTCAGTAGTCATGGGGAAACAATGGAAAATTCTACAACACGCAATTATGCGATTTGGATGGATGTGACAATGTTTTGGCGAGATAAGGTATTGGAAAAGATGGAAAAGTTGAAGAGATGATGTTATTTTTATGGGGGGCGTTCGATATTTGGGCTACTTCTCAGGAAATTGTAAATGCCTCAAAACGGAAAACCTTTGAAAACTTTGCAAAGTTGGAAAGTTGGAACACCGAAAACTCAACTGGACTCTCTGGTGAATCTGATACGGCACCTAAATTCCGGGCCCGTAAAACATCACCCGATGGTCAGCACCTGCATCACTCGCGTATGTAGCAATCTAAAAAAAGCTCGAGTGCGCAGCGTTGGCTGCATGAGGGTGGGGAATTGAGGTCGGAAATATCCTCTGCGAAAACAAAGAGTTGATGATGAACATACAACATCAAGTGTTTCGGGTGAATCTGGCAAAAATGTGAAAATGAATCACGCTGAACAGAAAACTTTCACCACGCTGAAAATCAAGAACCCATGATGGCGATTTTTCGCCACTTTGTACATGTTTACGGGGGTTTCCAAGGAAACTCCAACTGACCAGCCTTTTCCGATGTACTTTGTGAGCAGATTTGGGCAAGAGATCGAAGGGTGGGATATCTGGGGAAGACTTGCATGCGTTAATGCTACGGGGAAATTCTGCGTAGTAGAACAAACTTACAAGAAAAATCCCAAGAGACTGCTTCTTCATAATGATCTTGTATTGTTGAAAAATTTAAAGGTTTGAGGGTTTGAGGGTTTGAGGGTTTGAGGGCTTTCACGCGTCTTCTTTCCGCAAAACATGTCTGAGGAAACGCACGGCCAAGTTCACGCCAATTCATTCCACCATTCTTGTTTAGGCCCCAGACAAAAGTTGCCCAATTATTGAATCTCTCGGGATATATGTCCACTTTATGGGGAGTGTTTGAGCTTTTCACAGGTGCCCTTTTAAAGAAACCTTGGAAATTCTTCTTTTTATATACAGTGTGATGACTGGGGGTGCGTGGAGAAACAGAATGTTGGCGTTCTTTTTACCAGCAATAAATTTCCAACGGTGGAAGCTAGCTTATGCGGAAGATAATGGGTGGGTGCGATGAACTCGCAACTGATGACGTTGTGTCTAAGTTATAATCTATCATATTCAAACGTGGAGAACAGCAAAGATTATGGGCTTAGGCGATTTTAAGCGAAACTGACGTCTTATTTGAAAGCTTTTTACTGGTGGAAGGATTTTACCTCCCTTTTGAAGCAGCTTGAGCGTGCAATTAGCGGGGACGATTGTACTCCCCGAAAAATAAGAGTAAAATCGCAAATCCAATTGCCAGTCAGAAAACGAAATGATCTTTCTGAACATCCAGTACTATGCTTGGGAAGTTTTGTCGCTTTTTCTGTGGGAATTTTCTGTGTATAAGAAACCCATGGACTCCCGTACCTCAAGTTATGGGCACGACAATCTGAACTATCAAAACATCACTGTCCAAAGCCGTAATGACAAAACCGTAATGACAAAGCCGTAATGACAAAACCGTAATGACAAAACCTTTGAGCTTTCTAATTGCACCCGAACCATATCGGTGGGAAAAGTTGTGTAGTTTGCAGTGGCTGGTCGTCGCACCAGTCGCACCAGCCCACAGGTGCGGAAGTTACATGGAGCATTGGTTTGTCTTTAGCCCATTACTATTAGTTTTGGAGGAGAGCCCCTCTTTTGATTGATGATAATATAGTTATTGTGATAATAAAGAAATTATACAAGTTTATACAAGTGGTAAACTAAACCGTGACAGGAAAATATAAGTGTACGCCATAAAGTGGATAACCGACCTCACTTCATAGTGCAGTCGCACACAAGCGAAACTCTGAGCGGAATTGCACAGTTGGAATTCCACACAAGGAACCCGGATATCTTTTATTAAGCGTAACGCCGTGTGTACAAAGTGTCCCAAGACTGTTTCTTACGAAATTTATACGCTTTAAAATACATTTGATGAGCGAATGTTAATTTTGGAAGAAGAAGGGGTTATCGTTGTGGTTCGGTTGAAAGACATGGCATTTTGTTAGTTTGTGTGGAATCCAAAAAATCAACTTTGACCTCGACACAAAGACTCGCTGGTTTGTTTTATAATGTGACTGGCCTTGGAACACTCTTGGTTGGGAAAACACTGAACTGAACTCGATATTGGCATGTTTCGTAATTTGCCTCCAAATCAAGGAGGCCGAAAGCTGAATCTTCTTTCTCTCCAGCATTTAGCCGAAGGAAAGCCATTCAATACGACGTCCAGCCAATAAACAGAAAATACAGATACTGCAAAATGACCGGTCCAATGCTTAAAGAACTTGTTTTTTCGACTATTTTCCTCCTTATCTGATCACTTTTTCTTTTTTTTTTTTTCGTGATTCTTTCCTCTTTTTGTTGCAAAATACACTCAAGCCGATTTCGAAGATTGATTCCCAGCATGTTAAAATCAGACTACACAGAAAAGGTGCTTCTCGCAAGGTTTTACCTTAGTTGTTGGGTGTTTTAAACATCTTGTAACATCCCTTTACCTTGAAAAGATTGCTGGACACCTTCTGAAAATAGCTTCAGTGATAGAACTCCGATGACCATTCTTTCTTAGACAAAGGAATTCTTGTGGCCATGGGGCTATTGAATCATCTTTAAACAAGTTTTGGGAAGGCCCCAATTATTGATTGGGCTCGCCAATAGGTTGATCTCCGCATAGTGTCCCTCCCTCTAAATTGAAATAGACATTTAGGTCTACCTACCTAACGACTAAGTTTATGGTCGCTTTTGATGTCCTTGTGATGATTCAAACAGAGTTTGTCACATTGAATTTGTCACATTGAATTTGTCACATTGAATTTGAGCACCATTTTGCATGTGATTTCTACAAAACTCACCCTGGAGTGTTCATGTGCACCAATCAGGCAGGGAACCCATACTCACATTGAATAAAAATGCTTGACTAGTATATTGGAGTTGTTTCTTTGCTAAGAGATACTCAAACTTTTGAAAATAACTTCCCCACAAGAAGGTCTGTAATGGCGACAGCCCATGGGTGTGATTTTCCAAAACAACTATGAATTAAAAGTGCAGGTATAAGGAGGGTTTTAGTACGATTTGTCTTGGTGTTATTAAAATATCATATTCATCATGAACCTTTTCATGAGTGGCCCAAGAAATTGATCACACCTTCATTTCTGTCTTGCGACCTTGATTAAGGTTCTTAAAAAAGTGGTTGGATAATTTCAATTGAGAAACGACATAGACGAAAGAAATTTAAGTGATTGAGCAATTTATAAACGGTCGTGACCATCTTTTCTATGGGGTTTTCTGGTGAGAAATTGTTAAGATACCGTAAGAAACCCCGATGTGCAAAACATGCAAGCCAAAAGCCGGTGAAACAGCAAGTTGGACGCCTTACGGGTGAAGTTGGTTTCCCTTTGAAACCTATGGATGTGGATAGAAAGTCTTTTAGTCTGTTTGATTTTTCTGTGGAGCTTTCTGGTATCAAAATATCGAACAAGTAAGAACAAAGACATTTGTTTACCCAGCCTGTGAAGAGAAACTTTTCTCTGGCCCTTGCATAAGTTACCGTAAGCGGCAGATAACATAAAACAAATTGGCCTTGTTGATTTTATATTTGGTACATCTCTTGACGGAGTTCCAATTCTACCGTACAGTGGGTTAAATTGCTCAACAAATTTACCATTACCAAAAACAACGCTAATTTCATTAAGTCCCCAAAAAGATTCCCCCCATGAATTACGAGACGAACAGTTTCAGAACTAGGTCCGGTAAACGGTAGTTCAACCATAGGTAATTGAACAAGATGTAGTATACTTGTTCATTGCTTGGCCCTTCGCCAGAAGGGGGGAAAGTAGGTTACCATATATTTCCCGACGCTGCTTTTACGTGCAATAGGAGATGCAATCGCAGGATAAACCACGGAAAAAGAGAGGATAATAGCTCAGCTCTTGTTGGCCAAGTTGTATCGGCCAAATGTCCGATATCCCAATACCCCGACATGCATCCTATTTTTAAAACTATCTAAAAGGGACCCGGTGCCCAAACATTCTTCCGGTTTGCCCGTTCAGAGAGTATTGCACGTGATGTACAAGAGCAATAAAGTCGCGTGATAACAGAAGATGGTGCCACCACGTGGCAGGCAGTTAGCAACCAGTAATTTCACCCACGCAGATTCAGATGGCCAATTTTAGGGTTGATTGCGGGTTTTTTTTTAGATTAATTGTTTTCTGAACATTCGGCAAAGCAAACAAAATAAAAAACGCAAAAAAAACGCAAAAAAAACGCAAAAAAACGCAAAAAAACGCAAAAAAAAGGTGAGGCCTTTTTGTCGGACGCAATGATATTTTTCGGCAAACGACCGAGTCCTTTTTGCCTGCGCGAGTTCTGCGGCAACCAAGCATTAGCAAGTTCTGGGCCCAAGTTGATCCCCAACAATTGGAGGTGGGTGATATTGGGCCATGCTAATTAAAAATTTGCAACGTTGTTAAATTAGAAAGTTGATCATTTGGAAAACTGCTAAGTTTACATGATGGTTTGTTTGCATGTTGGAGTGTTTTAAATTACAGAATTATTTTTCAACCAACAAACACCAACAGTGTGTTTAAGTGAAACCGAGGAAGAGACGGAGCCGGTTCCCAACAGCACTGGGTTTTCCACCACACCTACCGAATACGCCCTAAGGTACCAGTGCAAAACTTGTGCCACTGTAAGTCCCAAATGAGTAAACATGAATAGAATCCTTCTGTTTGTGATGTTTTGTAGTTTATTATGTTTTGTAGTTTATTGTGTTTAGTAATTTTTTTTGGCTTTGGGTTTTGCATTTTATTGTTTGTCACTCCAGTCAATCATGTCGCCAAGCACCTGCCACCAGCCGCCACCTCCTGCAGTTTCTTCGCTCTCCGAGGCCGAGCACACCTCGACTCCCCAGGCCCTAGGCGGTATCGCCCTTCACACGAATGCCCCGAAATACGAGGGAATACGATCAAAACCACATGATTGGGAGAAAACAACTCAAACAAAACAAGAGGAAAATGCCTCAGCCTCGAGTTCTTTTTTACGCCTCTCTCCGGGTTGTCATTTCTGTCATTTGTTCAGAAAATGCCGCACCCTGCTTGGTGCCATTCGTTGCTATAGGCTAGGGAGTGCGGCTCCAGATTCGGACTTGGACGCTCCCATAGATGTACTCGAGATTTCCTTTACCGACTTCTCCCACGCTGTTTACTACTGTAAATTATTTAATGTAGAAATAATGAGGAAATAATGAGGATTTTGTAGGAGTAGTGAAAGTAGCAGCACTATACGCGGAAATATTAAATGCAGAAATAATCAACGTAGATATATTAAACGTAGATATATTAAGCGTAGAAATATTAAACGCCGAAATATTAAGCGTAGAAATATCACACGTAGAAATATCACACGTAGAAATATCACACGTGGAAGAAATATCACACGTGAAACATTCATCTTATCGTAGCACCATGCACCCACTCCGGGGCCTGCACATAGACGAGCACTTTTACGCTTCCCCTTGCGGCGGGGCTGTGCCCAATACGGCATGTATACATCTCGTGGGCCTCATCATACGTGATTCCTTCCTCGTGGGGAAGGGCCCCATGCAGAACGCCCAGAATCTTCAATCAAAATACGGTCACCGACCCAGCAGGATCCAGGCATGCCCAGACATTTTTTGTATTTGATTTTTTATTAAGTTTTTGGCTTATCAATCTTGCTTTTGATCTGGGTTATCTATATCAGGTGCATTTCCCAGATTCCTTTTCGAGATTTCCCATTTGTTTGCATATTTCACTCCCCCATATTTTGGCACCTCGCTCTTATCTGCTCTACAGTGCACGGTACGGCCTGGCCCTTGCGTCAATTCTATATACATTTTGCCTTGGTATAAGATCACTTTAGTCTTTTCCTAAAGTTTTTGTTTTTTTCAAGTTCCTTTCGGGTTCTGCTCAAGTTCTTTTCGGGTTCTGCTCAAGTTCTTTTCGGGTTCTGTTCAACTTCTTTTCGGGTTCTGTTCAAGTTCTTTTGGGGTACTGTTCAACTTCTTTTCGGGTTCTGTTCAAGTTCTTTCATAAGCTTCCAAGGTTTTGCCAGTTCTGATCCATTCTTCTATTAATCCACCCACCGCATCGGATTTCTTGCTCGATTTGCCCCACTCTGGTGCCTTTCTAGTACGGCGTCAAACCGCGGCCTAAACATGGCAACAGTGTCTTCCATCACATCACATCTCCCCTACTCCCGACGGGTCTCGTTCAATAATCTTCGACCTGATGATTTTGAAACCGGCGATCCGCCTGACGTGACGAGATTCCACTCCTACTCGATGGCTCCCAAGGAAAGTGCCCCCAAATCAGGTGACCCGGAATTGTCCAAGCTTTTCAGCAACTACTCACTTTCTTCGCCCGCCACCACGACGAAGCGCAAGAAATTAAAACTCCCACAGCCACCGTCCAAGCTGATCCTCAAGAATAAGCTTACTGCAGAACAACTCGGCTTGAATGAGGCCCACGCGCGTGACTTTGGCGCGTCCTTCAATACTGAACTCAATGACCTTGTGAACCATCCCCCGGATTTTGTTCCTCGCCTGGAGCTCGCCAGGGTCATTGGGGGATCCTCTGGTCACCTGAACGCTGATGAGTTTGCCCCAGACTCCGACGACGACTCGTCCCCACACCCACCTCCTACCGAGAGAAGAAGGAAACTGTATTCAGGCATGACCAACGACGAATTGATGGCTCTAGACCCTCAGTTCTCGAAACCCAACACCTCCGACTTGAAGGACTTCAAGTTTGACGCCGTAGGTCCGGTCTATGGCACTAATCGCAAAAATTCCACCCCTGGCATCTTCGTGTCGCCCCCTGTGAGGGCCAAACAAGTAGTATATCCTTCTCTGAACGAGAACAACTATAAAAGCGTTTCTTTCACTGTCAAACACAAACATTTCGACCAAGAACACGCTTACCCACGCACGCTTCTCACCGTCATCTCGGGAAGAAAACATACCTGGAACACTCTAGACTGGTTACTTCTTACTGATGATCTGTTGAAAGGAATACCTGGCTTTCTTCAAAACGGAGACCACCTAGTGGTAGCTGCCTTGGTGCCTCACAAATTCTTGCAGAGCGAGAATAAAACTTCCGCCAGGAAAAAAGATACAGGAGAGAAGAAAGTCCAGCAGAAATGTGAAGACATTCTTGTGTATGTTCTCGACAACTTGCCTCGTTCCGATATTCGCCTTAAGATAACCGTGGAATTGGTCATGGATGTCCCTGAGCCTAATCTAATGTCATTGTCGTCTACTCTGTCGAAAAAGGTCCAAAGAGGCACCAAATTCATGATGCTGCATCTTTTCAAGCAGTACCAACCCACATTGGTGGTCGTGGGGAACAGATCCACCAGTCTTAATTTCCAGTACCCTAGGCGGATGAGCAAAGGAACAAGTTCTGCCACAACACCACGCTCGTCAATTACAACAACAACCACTACCACGGGTGTTGTGAAGCTGACAGAGTCGGAAATAGACAATTATTTGGTGAAACTTTCTTCATATTTGATCCGTTACTCCACAGTCCCGGTGGTCTTAGTTGGAAACTCGACAATATTCCACAAAAAACCCACCCCCAAGGTACTACCAAGTGTTACTTTCACAGACCTGGCCTCAAAGCAAAAGGGTATTCTTGATTACTCCTCAAGTGTTTACCGCCACAACTCAATTGGGTCCGATGTGTCGATAGAGTCGTTCTGCGGTGAGCCGCTAAATGAGGGCGACTTTGACTCGACCAGTCCATGTTCGGACCAACTGAGGCGACCCTCAGACCAGCTGGAACCTCTCACAGACAAATTTCAGCGTCCCTCGGACCCTTTCGCAGCAATGCTACTGGATATATCGAAGAATTCGCTTTTGGAGCTGAAAAACTATCTTGAGCTGATCATCGCCGATAAACTACCTGCGCATTTTGCAGATAATAAGGTACACCAGGCTTACATAAGCATGGAAAACGGTCGTCAGGGCATGCTTCTGAAGACTAACTCACTTGGTACCGCGGGAAGGGCGTATAAGGTCAAGAGTCTTATCTCATACAATGAGGAGGACGAGAAGAAGAACGAGAAAATGCTTAGCGAAAAGAAACTCAAGAAATCCATCTCCAGAAACTCTGCGGGCAGTTCGATTCTGGGGGCTCTTGAAGAAAAAGGCAGTAAGAAGAAAAAGAAGCGGTCTTTTCTCCAGAAGATCGGGCTAAAGAAGTCGTGAAATGCTGTTGAATGGTATTCTGGGCGCTTTTGAATGGGCTATTTTCTTCCCCATTGAAGATCTCCGGACTTTACCCGTTTCTAAATGATAATTCCCCGCTGACGAATCTTTTATATAAGGAAAACATAAATGAATAGACTTTGGCATGTATTATCATAAATATATATATATATTTCTTTATTGACTAAATTGGTAGTATATGGTCTGGGCCTGGTTCGCGGTGCACCCTAGAAACCCATTTTCGCGCCGTGAATACTATCAACCACATCTTCCACGCTATATTTCACACCATGACAAATCTGCCACTTGGGTCATCTTCGGCAATAAAAGATCACAGCATTGAACCTGGTACCAACACAGCTACAGAATCGGCTTCACCCCTCGAAAATTCCGTCCAAAATGACCAATCCACATCGATATTAAGTCCCACCTCTCAAAACCAGTCTCTGCCCGCCAAGACCGAGAAACACCCCTCGAAAAGTGGATGTTGCAGTGGACTGGCTGCAAAGAAAAGAAAATCCAACATCACTATACTGTCACGCTTGAAGCCTACGAAATTTGCATACGATTCCATCATCACCGAGCCAGTTATCACGGGCCAAAACACGGTGAAGGACAAGACTTTCTTCCACCACGATGACTTGCCCTTGAATAGGAGAGGATACAAGTACAGGATATGTAAACCGAACCGAGTATTCACTGCGACCCAGTATCTGACCACAGACTTGCCGCCATACAACGTAAGAGCGAGTTATTTCGATAGAAGTCAGGGTGTAGGGTGCTCGGAAGATATGACATCTATCACCACGCAAAACGGGTGGCTTTCCGCCCGATGCAACGTGGCTATGCGGGAGGGAAAATACTACTTTGAGTATGACATCATCAATGCCAACAACCCAGACGATAAGGCCCATGTGCGTGTAGGAATTGGCCGCAAAGAGCTGGCTCTAGATGCACCTGTAGGTTTTGACGGGTATGGCTACGGACTTCGGGACTTGAACGGTCAGAAAGTCACCTTGAGTCGGCCCCAGGAGTTCATGTCGGAAGGGTTTCTGTCTGGTGACACAGTTGGGTTTTTGATTGAACTTCCACTGCTTGAGACCCAACGGAACGCCAACGATGAGTTCATGAATGAATTTCGTAAAAAGCACCCCAAAAAGGTGAAAAATACACTGGCCGCTCAAGAAGAAGAGGAAGAGCAGAGGAAATTCAACGCTTTCAACAATATTCTCCGTGACCAGGTTGCAATCAAGTATAAAAATGGGCTCTTTTTCGAGCAGTTCGAGTATACCAGAACAAAGCAAATGGACCATCTACTCAACCCTGTGACAGTGTTTGGCGAGACCGCCGTGCTTGAACGTAACTCGGACGCTCAGCCTACTATTCCTTCAATCCCTGATTCCAGAATTGTTGTGTATAAAAATGGAAACTGCGTGGGGGAGATGTTTATCGGCATCTATTCGTTTCTTCCCTTGGACATTGCAAACGACGCTGCGGCAACGGATGCAAACACAAAACAGCAACAGAATCCGTCTTATCGCAACACTGATGACGGATCCTTGGGCTATTACCCCATGATGTCGGTGTTTCTGAACGGTGTTGTGCAAATCAACGCCGGGCCTGATTTCAAGCACCCTTTGCCCGAAGGAGCAAAGCCTCTTTGTGAGCGATACGACGAGGCGGTTGTGGATGAATGGCTCTGGGACTTGATCGATGAGGTAGAAGCGGATTATCTTGATAGCTTTGATTGAAGGGGTATACCGTCCTTTTTGGTACGTCTGCTCATTTCCTATTATCGTATATTTAACTACTTGCGAGAAGTGGGAAACCCGAGTCTATCTAATGGTCTCATCCCATTTCACCGCACCACATCATGTTACACGGATACTCAGCCCGCAGTGCAGAGGCTGATCAGTGCGGCTAACGCGACAAACGAGGTTCATCCTGAACGTTGTGAGATCATCCACCCAGACGGCGTCGGGTCTGTCAACAAGCGGTAATCGGGTTTGAGAACAAGTTCAAAAGTTGGTATGCACAAATCGAATTTGGTCTTTGTTCACCCCAAAGGCTAATCTGATTTATTTGCTGTATCAGACACGATGAACCACTCTGCCGATGAGGATTAGAAAACGTTCTTGCTCAGATTGATTCAGGATGTGTACACGAAGGACATTTCAGATTGTGTGTACTGCCGATTTAGAGCAATGTCTTAGCCGTTCGGAAACCCTAGGGTATAAATATTTAAGGACCCGACAATGAAACAGTCTTGACAGAATCAATCAGTTCCATCTCTGCATTGGAGAGGGATAGATATTGAATTAAGTCTTTGCTAGTTTTTCTGTGAGGGGGCTTTCTTTTTGGTTTGTAGAATTTTCCCTATGAAGCCTTACTCACGCGTCGACCTGGTTCCGATATCAATAACATTCTCCAACGGCTTGGTACATGCTTCGTTTGGACACACCTGGTTCTCTCGAGAAAATACACTCAAGCATTTTCTGTGGAATGATATGGCACATTCCGTGTTGGCACACTTTTTCCCCAAAGTGACATAGTCACTGCACACATGGCACTTCAAGAGCTTTCCCAGAGGATCTGAGGCCGAAAATACACCAAAACGGTCCTTTAAGTAGTTCGATAGTTCGGCAAGACTCGTGGGCGAAAGAACCAACCGGTTCATGTTGGTGAGATTGATCCAACCGTCATCAACAAGTCTTCGGATGAGCATCTCCAGTTCACCGGCCCTTTGCTTGAGTCCAGCGGCCACCTGTTGCTTGGCATTGGAGTACGGAATTCCAAACGCATAGCCATGGGCATTGATGATGCTATCTATCAACTGCTTGATGGTGTCTAGTTCAGGAACACTATAAGATGTGCAAGTTTGGATGATATCGTCACTTTTGGTGTTGATAAACACGTACTGCTGCGTCTCAGTCTCCTGATCGCGGATAGAGTCGATTTTGAAGTGAGCTTTGGCGATTTTCACATTAATTTCTGCAATATAATCCCGCATGTCTTTCATTGGGTCTGATGTGTCGATGCCAAAGTGCTCTGCCAAACGGACAAACTTTTTCAAAAGGTCATCTGCGTTTATACACTTGACACCCCTTATAAAGGTAAGGAAAACCCTATGGGCCTCTGAATACTCGGAAGACATGAAAAATATGGGATACCACAAAAAAAGAAAAAAAAAAAAAAAAGGGAAATCCAAACTATATTAAAGGGGTTTTTTCACATTCGACAGGACTCCATTCTGGTAAAGACCGCGTCTTCCAAAAAGTCACGTGCTCATAGAGACGTGGACGCGAGTTCTGAGTCGCGCTTCTGCCCCTACTGTCTTTTGGGTGCAAAACCCCTAAAAGTACTAAAGCTCGAATCAACCGCTACTTCTTGGGATTTTTGTTTCAACTGGGTATTTATTGGAAAATTATGTTTAAAGTCATCGTTTTTATTTTCCTCCTTCAATTGGGCTTGGGGATTGTGGAGCCATGCAACCCAAGAAAGGATGAAGGATGTATTGCAAAAAACAGGGCGCTACATGGCCTGGTGACAGACTCTCTCACAAGCTCAAGCGACTCACTTGAATCTTCAAATAGATGTCCTCTTATATGTTTTCATGACAGTGGCACAACATTTGGCATCATTCAACGCTACGATAATCCTCGGTTGGCTAGTTCCGAGTATATTCTATATGGCAAGGTGGAGGCAGATATCATGGGTGCCCCAGGCCGGGGCATCATCTCATCGTTCTACCTTCAAAGTGATGACTTGGACGAAATCGACATTGCCGAGGTTTTTGGCGACCGCGATAATGTATACCAAACGAACTTCTTCGTTAAGGGTGATGTAGCGACGTACGGCGAAGGCAGCTACCACCCTATGCCTTCATCTTCTACCGATAACTTCCATAGATATGGCGTGCGCTGGACGGATCATGACATCGAATGGACCGTCGATGGAAATGTCGTGCGACATAAAGAAGGGGGAGTTCTCCCCTCGTCGCCCATGAAGGTGATTCTCAGTCTCTGGGTGGGTGGAGATGAGACCAACGACCCCGGCACGGTGGTGTGGGCTGGGGGAGCCACCGACTTCGATCAGCTTCCGTTCTACATGTATGCGAAAAACGTTTTTGTGGAAAACTATTCGGGAGGCGACTACTACGTGTATGGAAAAGACCAGGCCGTGAGTATAGAAAGCGATTGATACTCTGGGGTTGGTATGGGGTTGGTATGGAGTTGGAAATGCCTTGTTTGGTTAGTTTGTGTTTGTTGAATCACTAAGTATGCAATCAATCCATAGCACTGGAAAGTGTTTCTCAAAGTATTATTTCATGCATAGTTTTTGGTACTGGTCGGAGTGGTTCGGATATGTTGGGGATTTTTCCAAGAATATGATGATGACAAATAAGAGGTTCTAAAAAATACGATTGGAAAGTATAAAACACTCACACTTTTATGCGTTCTCTTTATAGCCCTTTGAGCCAGGCTTTATAAAGCGTTTCTGACAAAACTTTTTATTAGATGGATTGGCTAAAGAAGGCGTTTCAGCCTTTCCTGGCTGTGTGAAGCTATGTCTTTGATTAATTCCCAAATTTCAAATTCAGTACTAGAACATTTCAGAGGTAACTCATAGTTACTATTTCCTAAAGAATTGCCATGGTTCGATAACATTGGCAAATACTGAAGTCATACGAATATGCGGAAACTATCAATACTTCGCCAACGAAAAGTGGTTTCACGTGATAACGCTTCCATGACTGCCCTAGCAGGAGAATTGAGTTAGTGACACGTGTCCTCCTCCCTAAAACCGTCATTTGCCCTGAGAAGGCTTCAGAGTCTTGCATGAAAAAGGTTGGTAGAAATAGTATTTGCCTTGCCTCAACACACCCTAAGATGTCTATAAGCATCACCTCTCATGGTATAGTGATGAGAATTTGCCAAGAATGTGGAACCTAGGCTTATTTGACTCGTGAAATGAAAATAAAGGGTGAATAGCAGTACTCTAAAATTTACTTTCAAACAGTTTTATAAGCACATGAACCCTATAAGCGACTAACCTTAGTTTCGAAACAACTATACAAAAGTATTGCAGGTCATTTGACAGTATTGAGCTCATTTGACAGCGTTGAGCTCACTTCACAGAATGCGATCAGTTTCCGTCATAAACCAAATTTTGGCTGCTACAGATTCAAAGAATCTGGTTACTCCAATCACTGAAAATCCCAAGGTGGGGTCTGAAATCCTGAGCTAACACTTCCGGTGTTAGACGAAGGGCCAGTTGGTAATCATGCGATATTGATCTACTTTTCACAGAATCATGGAGTCTTTGAAACGACACCGCGATAACTTTGCACTTTTGTAATAGGGCACAAGTTACCACGGTCTTTATCGTTATAAAGAAGACAGCTAAGCGAGGGTTAAGGAACTCTCGTACACGGGGTTACCTCGTTAGGTCGGGCGTGGGTAATTTTGATCATAAAAGATTTTGTTTTAGTTAATTATGAGTGAATTATATTTATTTCCATTTGGGCAGCGTAATAATCCAGTTTTTCCCAAGCCAGGGTTTTTTTCTTTCTGGGTTGGGATTGGGCATTTCATCACAAGTGTCCAGGCAGCCTTACTCGCGCAACTGGCAGCTCCAGATTCGGTAAAGAGTTCAGCCATAGGTATTTTTTCATAGGTAATTCAACAATATGTCCAGGAGTTCAATTTAAATTTTAAATTCTGTATTGTCATTTACGGGAGAATTGTTTCTCTCAGTGGTGATTTTGTGGTTTCTGAGTGATGGAAGAATAGTTTGAAATTCCTTGTAAAAATGGGGAACATTTTGTCGTAATTAAACAGGCGTATTTTAAGGCCAATCTTTTTTGGGTTAACTTTCGGGTGATTTTAAAAAGAGGACAGAATCTAGATTAATATTCCATTGGCATTGATCTTTTTGATCAAGGAAAGCCTCCTCGGCTGTTTTTTTAAAAGAAACAATTCGTATTAAAGAAAAAACTATATAAATATAGAAAAAAACCTACAATACGTCTGTTTAAGGTACTGAGACACGAAAGACCCCGACGTTTTTTTCTTGTTGTAATCCATTTAACTGAAGCGATGAATAAAACAACCACATGAAAGTATATCGGTTGCGGCCAGATCACGTGAAAAACACTGTTTCCCGTCCGATCAACGTTAGTTAAGCCACGTAGAGCAACACTGAGTAGTGTAGTGGGAGACCATATGCGAAATTGTTGTGCTGCAATCTTTTTTCTTTGCACATGAGTACTTTTACTTCCAATGTATTGTATTGATGTCGGTGCTTATACTAATAGTTTTCCAGCCAGCGAATCGGCTCACCAGTCAGGTTGCGGAAAAAAATAGAAAAAACGACTTTCATTTGGCGGACAATAATGTTCAAAGAAACAGTATTAAAGAACACAAGTAGGTTTGTTTATGCCCAGAAAACATAGGGAAAACCTTGCAGAAAACAAATCACTTTTTCAGTGCCAAAAGGAAAATATTGTTCCTCGACCCCTGTTATTGTACTTGGCGAACGTTTGCCCTTTACCCAGAACCGAGAAAGGACGGGTTTCATATAGTCCCTGACGCCGCCCTTGTTTACAAATGGAGCGGATAATTGAGGGGTAAACCATCAAAAAAGATAGAGAAATAGCTCGTCCATTGTAGGCCAAGGTGTAATGGCCACAGGTCAGCAATTAGAAACTATGGCCCACTTAGTGTCTCTGACGACAAAACTGCACAAAGGCTTACTATAACTATAAGATTTTGAATCTTTACCGATCAGTGTTAAGAAATGGGTGTGTTTTGTTTTAGGTCAAAAATAGTCATAGCTGGGTTCATCAATAGGTTATAACAGAGTGGGCAAATTATTGGCCAAAATCAAGCACAAGAATCGAGTAAAATGCCTTTGGGGGGAAGACATGGAAAAATTCTTTTGCCGCCAGCAGGAAACTTGCTGATTGAGCAATTAGTCCAACCGTGCTTTTATAAGATATGTTTCCGGTTTTTTGTTCACATATTCTGACATAGCATGATTTGTTGTGTGAGATATCAAGTCCAAAATTTTCCGAATCTTAATCACTCTTGTTAATTCAAAGCTGCAAAGCCTGATGGTTGCATTAGAGCTAGTTTACAGAGAATGAACTCAAACAGGTTGAATTGAAAATTACTTCCAAACTCAAGTGCGTTCAATATGATCAGAATTGGCCTTTTGACGTGTAGAGCGGGCCGTATGACAAGGCTTAAGGTAAAAGAATGAGAAGGATCAAAACAGTTTGCAATGAGAAATTCTTTGAAATTTAAAGTATCACTATACCTTTATGCGTTTTTCCCACGTTTTGGGCTTGAACGTAGAAACTGAGGTTAAATTATTTCCCGGAGAGGACAAAAGAAAAGACACTATATTGAATTGTGGTCTAGGCAAGAACTTCTACACCCTGCCCCTGGCTTCTGCTCCTGTGACCAAAACCTATTTGGGGGCATAATATTTGTGGGTTCTTTTTTGGTGCAATTAGATATTGTTGAAAACGTGTTAGCTATCCTTGTTATCGCCTCTTCAGAAACTTTCTCCAAGGTTGAAGAAGTGGTCACGAAGACATGGGGTTTTTTCAGCCAGAGACCATCAAAATGTCGGCATTTCTCAACAAGCAGACGATGTTCTTCCAGAAGAAGTGTTCGAGTACAAAGATAAAGATCTTGTTCTGGACTCAAATGACCAAAGTCACCGACACTAGGGACGTCGTGGGAGACCTCGTGGAAAACATGAAGATACTTTGATATGGAAATCTTTTCTTGAACTACTCTTAAGAAACTTAAATGAATACTAGCATTTCCCTTCAGATCGATTAAAGGTAACCGTCTAGTGCTTGCGTTGGTTCCACCACGGTAATGCCGCTTCGAGTCTCCAAATTTGGTCTCTTTCTTTTTAGAGAATTCTCACAAACCGCAGCTAACTCAAGTGATTTCAAGAAAGACGGTTATGAAGGCAGGACGCTCGAAAATTCATGTTCAATTAAAGTATGGCTAGGTTGATAATGTCTACCGACGTCTGAAGGTTTATATCTAAATCTTATCAACAATCCCATTACATGGCCGGCAAGGTGCCGAGCAGATGACGTGTGTGGTGAGGGAAAATGACGTAGGTGGTGCACACAACACCAATCGTGGCCCGAGCAAAGCAAAAAAAAAAAAAAAAAAAAAAACCAACCTCCCTAACAGTGCACGCGGGTACTTCAACTTCTTAGGCTACATCCCTTGAGATTTAACCCATACCGCTGTTCAGGCCCAAACAAAAGACACTTATGAGAGGAAAAACAGCCAAAACCAGATTGACAAAACAAGAATTCCAGTTTTCAAAAAAAAATCACGGTTTCCACACACCCGGAGTTTTCTGCTTTTTGGGGGGTTTTTTGCCGCCTAGAGTATCGCAGCGCTTTCCTCCATATGCTCTTACAGATCTCCTTACTGCTCGGACTTTGCGCAGCCGAATGACCGTGGGCCTGCACAAAGCAGGCTCGACCATAAAAAAGAGCCCGGCCCAATTCACAGTTTGCTCTCGCCTACATAAAGATATCCGATCCCTAGGTACAGTTTGGCGAAGCAAAAAAATACCATACTACACTAAAACACTCACCTAAACACTCACATAAACTACGAAAATGACTGTTGAGGCTGTGAGCGCAATTGCTCTTGCAACAACCGACGAGGATGTTTTCAAAAACACCAGCAGCTTCTACCGGTCGTTGGGGTTCAAGTTGGTGAAGAACTACTCCGCAATGGCTTCGGCTGGGTCAAACAACTACTTCCAAGGGTTCGCCACTGACTCAATCAAAGAGTATTGGTTGGAAGCTTTTCCTTTGGAGAATGTCGACAACTTGGGCAACGTTGTGCCTTTGCAAGAATTGCAATACTACACCGGGGACTCTACCAGTGCCACGTGCCCCACCACCTTGATCAAGCTCCGGTTATCGGGGTCTACCCAATGCGTCAATGTAAAGCAAGACCTTAAGTTTTTCTCTACGAACCTTGATGCTATAAAAGCTGCTTTTGACAGCGAAGGCGTTAAGTTTAACACCGAGGCCGATGGTGTCCTTATTGCTTCTGACCCACTTGGCAACACCCTTCGTTTCTCCAACAAGATCTCCGAGTTGAGTGACCAAAAGTTCTCTTCTCCCGAAGAGTATCTCTCGTTCAAGTCTTCTGAACTCATCAAGGCTTTAGAACAAGACCAACCTTCTACTGCAGCTTCCAGTGATTCGGCAAATGTGTCTGAACAAAAAAAGAAAAAGAAGATTGCGGTCATGACCTCCGGAGGTGACTCTCCAGGTATGAACCCGGCCGTGCGTGCTGTTGTTCGTTCTGGTCTTTACTATGGATGTGATATGTTTGCTGTCTACGAAGGTTACGAAGGTTTGGTCCGTGGAGGAGACTTGCTTAAGAAAATGGAATGGGGAGATGTTCGTGGTCTTCTTTCCCATGGTGGTACCGACATTGGTACGGCTAGATGTGCTGCTTTCAGAGAGCGTGCTGGTCGTTTGCAAGGAGCATATAATATGGTTGTCAACGGAATTGATGCCTTGGTCGTTTGTGGTGGAGACGGTTCCTTGACCGGCGCTGACCTCTTCCGGTCCGAGTGGCCTTCGTTGATTGAGGAGTTGGTCCTGACAAACAGATTGACGAAGGAGAAAGCCGAACCTTACCGCCACTTGACCATCGTTGGTTTGGTTGGTTCCATTGATAACGACATGGCTGGTACCGATGCCACCATTGGTGCCTTTTCCTCCTTGGAGCGTATCTCGGAGATGGTTGACTACATTGACGAGACCGCTGCCTCCCACTCTCGTGCTTTCGTTGTCGAAGTCATGGGTCGTCACTGTGGCTGGTTAGGCTTGATGTCAGGTTTGTCTACTGGTGCAGACTACATTTTCATTCCTGAAAGACCCCCTAAGCACGGTAAATGGCAAGATGAGTTGAAAGCCATCTGTTCCCGCCACAGAGGATACGGTAAGAGAAACACCACCGTCATTGTTGCTGAAGGTGCTGTCGATGATGAGTTGAACCCAATTTCTTCTGAAAATGTTAAGGATGTCTTAGTAGAATTGGGTCTCGATACCAGAATCACAACTTTGGGACATGTCCAAAGAGGTGGTACTGCAGTTGCATACGATCGTATGTTGAGTACTTTGCAAGGTGTGGAAGCTGTGAAGGCTGTGTTGGAAAGTACTCCCGATGTTCCATCGCCCGTGATTGGTATTGTCGAAAACGAAATCGTACGCCAGCCTCTTGTGGACTCTGTACGTCTTACAAAACAAGTCGCTGAGGCAATTGAGGCCAAGGACTTTGACCGCGCCATGAGTTTGCGTGATTCAACTTTCGCCGAGGCTTACGAGAACTTTTTGTACACAGCTGCATACGATGATGATTCGAAGCTCTTGCCTGAGAACGAACGTTTGAATATCGGTATTGTCCATGTTGGTGCCTCGCTGTCTGCGTTGAACGCTACCACGAGAGCTGCAGCTTTGTACTGTTTGGCCAAGGGCCACAGGCTTTTCGCTATCCAAAACGGTTTCTCTGGATTGATCAGTGATGGAAATGTCAAAGAATTGTCCTGGTTAGACGTCGATGGATGGCACAACAAGGGTGGTTCGGAAATCGGAACCAACAGATCATTGCCTAGTGAAAACTTCGGTGACGTTGCTTATTACATGCAAAGGCACAAGTTCAATGGTCTTTTGATTGTGGGAGGCTTTGAAGCCTTCACTGCTTTGCACCAATTGGATGCCGAGAAAAAGAAATACCCGATTTTCAACATTCCAAAGGTTGTCATCCCTGCCACCGTGTCTAACAATGTTCCAGGAACAGAGTACTCCTTGGGATCAGATACTTGTTTGAACCAATTGGTGGACTACTGTGATGCCATCAAACAATCTGCCTCTGCCACGAGACGTAGAGTCTTTGTTGTAGAGGTTCAAGGTGGCAATAGTGGATATGTAGCATGTTACGCCGGCCTTGTAACTGGAGCCATTGCAGTCTACAGACCAGAGCAAAAGGTCGACCTTAAAAGCATTCGCGAAGACATTGATCTTCTATTCGATGCCTTTGAGGGAGACCGTGGTGAGGAAAACAACGGTAAGATTCTCATCAGAAATGAGCATGCTTCACCCGTCTATACTACGGAATTGTTGTCGAACATTTTCCGCGAGGCTGCCGGGTCGCGTTTTGAAACCAGAACTGCCATTCCAGGACACGTGCAACAAGGTTACACCCCTAGTTCCATGGACAGGGCTTATGCCGCTCGTTTTGCTGTCCAATCTGTTAAGTACATTGAGGATTGGAGTCGTCGCGTGTTTGCATCCGTTCATCACAACTCCATTCACCACAGCGTTAACAATATCAAGATGATCGAATTGATGAGAAGAGAAGAAGAATCCTCCGTCGTCATTGGTATTCAAGGAGCAAAACTTAAATTCTCCGACATTAACACTCTTTTCAAGGAGGACACTAACGTTGAATTGAGAAAGGGCCACACTATTCATTGGAACAACCTAGCAGATGTTGGAGATATGTTGAGTGGGCGATTGGGATTGAGAGAGCGTCGCCAACGCTAAGGATTGGAACAAACATGGAAGATTGAAATACAGTAAATAGATAACTTTAACCCCAAATAGATATTTGATTTTTTGAAACACGATTCATAGTACGCGATTGGCCAAGGAAACTTCGGACAAGAAAACCAACTGACCCAAGTGACACCTAAATGAAAAAAAAAAAGCCCAAAAGAACAGGGGGACTTCTCCTGCCATTGTTTCTAACCTTCCTATATAGAACCCATAGTCTATATTTATGCATGGGGCAAAAGGAAAATAGGGAGAACTAATTTTTAGTTGTGTGCGTTCCTTAACTTTTTAATGATGGCATGAAAAAAAAAAAAAAAAAAAAACCTCCGGAAAACAGCCGACGAACATGAGAAAAAGCGCGTCACCTTGTTTAGCTGCGTTCCGTTTTCAAAACACTAAAATATTCAAGAAAAGAAACCGAAACAAGATTTAATTCTAAAAGCAGAAAAACAAAGAAGCGGAATTTTGCCCGGCTTCATGCCCATATGTGGGCCATGGAGTTAAGGCCCTTTTCGTCCCCTCTTTTACGGAACATGCAACTCCGGGCCGGGTTCCGCGACATTCAGTTAACTCGCGGAGCAGTTCACAGGAAAGCGCAGCAAATCGCTGCAAGTTCGAAAAAGCGCATGTTAGCGTGAATACCCCCCAACTGCACGTCGACGCGGCTATCTTCATGGAGAAGATCTCCCGTGCATGACTTCAACTCCGTAATGCTTGGAGAATTCCCGACAATGATTTTTTACACGTAAAGCACTTATTTACAGCTGAGTTCCACGTTCGAAAATAATGCATCCCGACAAATCGATCCATCAGAATCGCTGAGCCTCGCTTTGAATGCGCGACTAGAAGACAACATTCTATTACAACGGCGATAATGAAAAATAGTGGCCAAATTTTATCCTTTGACTCTTTGGAGTATTACCCAGGATACTGGAAAGACGTGTCTTACCTGTGGCTTTTCTCGCCACTAGAACTCTTCACGAAAGTGTACATTATTGCTGTGGGATGATGCTTCCTCTCGAGAGATGTTATCGTCAGGAACAACAGGCTTTTGGGATGTTGCCCTTAGAATGGCCAGCCTGGGTGGAAAGGTGCTTTATTCTGAAACCATTACACTGGTTTCATTCACACCTCAGATGGTTGATGAATGTTTCGCAAAATAAGGATTCATGAGGATTGCCGATCTCACTGGTTATTTGGATGGCGATTCGTCAATTCTCTATCTTGAGACGCCCAATAGTGCAGTCGTGAACATTTGCCCTGTCAAACTGATTCCCTAAGCTCTGGGAATCCCCGATCACTGATGTACGACTCTCTTGGTTTATTTCCCTCTATTGATATCTTTAGCTTCAGGATTTAGAATCATCAGATTCAATTAGGCCTACACGAATTTTACACGTGTTACTCATTGGGTAAAAAGTGCCTCGTTTAGTTAACTACAAGTCTGAGTTGGCTGGCTCTTCTTTTTGGGTAAACACCTTCCATAAATGGCGCATAAATGAAACTTTCGGGAAATACAATATGCTGAGCCGGGCTTCTTTGGTTTTCGAAGAATCAAGAAGTACCTTGTTCTCCCATTGTTGTATCTGTTTGTAACTCTCTGCGCTGGTTGAACCAAATACCCTGGTGCAGATAATAGAAAAGCTTCAGCAATTTTTACAAGATCTAAATTCTTTGCTAGTCCACTCTTAGAGACACAGAATTGTAACACGCCTCATAAATACGAAATAGATCAACTTTTTCCTTCAATACAATGCTTTTTTATACCAATTAAAGCAAACGAATGACAACCACCCTCGTGTCCAATTCCCGCGCCCTCGGGAATGTCTCACATCGAACCGTGCTGGCAGGCTGCGTATGCTAGCAAACACCCAAAAACAAGTATGTGTACGCGAATTTCCCAGAATCTGCTTTGCGAAAGACCCAAATATCTGTTGGGACACCTTCAATTGGTGGAAAATTTTAAGATCTGTGCAGCGCTAGTTGATAGTTCGCGTTCGCACGGACCAGCGCACTCTGTAAAGACTATCATTGTATTGCTTCCGATGAGACTCGGCTCGTAACATGTACCTGCATGTTCCGGTCCTGCACAGCACATCTAGAAGAGACATTATGTTGTGCAGGGGACGTTCAATGTGCGGTTTTCCGCCCATGTGCACTATCCCGCGATAAGTTTCCCGTGTGCCATAACTAACGCGAATGCTCTTGTTCGGCCAATGATGGTATTCACTTGCATGTTACTTAAGCTTGAAAAGCGGAACTAAAAACAATAAAAAGGCATAAGAACAATAAAGTGGCGGAACTAAACTGAGTCCAGCTCGCTGTGTTTTTAAAGCCTCCGATGACTTCTTTGTGCGCAGGACCTTAAGTGCTCAGACATAGATGTCTTGCCAGGCTACTTAACCCGGGAATCTCGGGTTCTGCACCTAGTCGCTTGGAAAGGGCCTTAGTTTAAGCGGCTACCTCAGTCTTCCAAAACACTAAATTCACACTAGAACAAAAGAAACGCCACAGAAAAGAATCTAGAAGATTCCATTTCTTTTTTTTTTGAATTTTAAATAAATTCTACTCCCCCATATTGTTCCATTTCGCGCCTGCTTTTGGAGGCACATTGTTAAAATGTGATGGCCTTTGAGGCGCCTCGAGGCTATGGCGACAAATGTCCATTGTCAAACCGCCAAAGAAGCCCCTGGTCCGCCTGCACACATGATAGGCCGAGGATATTTGCCTATTCCCATATTGCTGCAGGAGAAATGCATGGTGCGGACTCCAAGCACAGCGCTTACGTACTACATGGTGTGTGTAGTGAGCCAAAAGCAAAAAAAAAAAAATCGGTTCTCAAATTTGATATTTCTTATAATGCTCTCGCACAAGACATTTCTTTGCCAACGTGATTTTGCGGAGTTTCCAACCGCACTTTTTTATTCCACTACCAACCCACTATTTTTATAAGGCGTTTACCCCCAATACTCTCCACACGGGGCCTTCTGACCAACTAAATTCCCCAAGTCTTCGCGGCCGTCTCCCCTCCCCCTCAGACTTGTGAGCAATCATCGAGAACACTCCATCTGCACGGAAAGCCACCTAAAATACCTAGAAGCTGGACTTCTTTAGACCTAAACGGACTTTTTTCTTCGACGTTTTTCTCCCATACGGCTTTGAAAAACTGACCGAGTGCTCGGTTCAGTTTTTTTATACAAATTCATTCTTGGTTTTGTGCTTTTTTATATAATATTTGTCTTTTTTTTTGAGGACTTTTGCCGCCGACAATAACCTCATGGAAGTATGACCCCGACCAATTTGCGAAATCAGGATCCTCCGGTCAAGAAGAATGCCTTCGTCCACAAACTATACAGTATGCTTAACGAAGAGCGCCTTTCCCATTTGATATGGTGGTCCGGGAATCCCGCCGGCCTGACCTTCTCGCTATACCCAGGAAAGGAGTTTGCTCATGCCTTGAGCAAGTATTTCAAGCACGGGAATGTGGCCAGTTTTGTCAGGCAACTACATATGTACGGCTTCCATAAGGTCAGCGATCCGCAGCCGGGAAACGGGGACCAGGCGCCTCTTGTGTGGGAGTTCCGTCATTCATCGGGCAAGTTTCGACAAGGCGATGAGTCCTCTTTGGCACACATCAAGCGAAGGCTGCAAGCGAATCCACAACGAAATTCCTTAGTGGAAAGAAGCCTGAGCATGGTCTCGCTGGCTTCAGCTCCTCAGCAGAGCGGTCTCCTTGGACACCCGCCACCGCCGCCAGGTCTCGAACTGCCCTACGGGTACACACAGTTCCCACCTTATTTTCCTCCTCAAAATACCTCGCAGTCGCCACACCAACCTTACCCAGCTCCGCCTCCACCGCCACCGCTGCATCAGGCTGCGGGTCACCTTCCGCCACGTCTCCCGCACTTAGCGGACCCTCATAATGCACCTACGCCGAATGCCCCAAATGGTCCTTACCCTGGCCCTTACCCTGGCCCGGTCTACTACTCCCAACAGGGGGTTCCAATATACCCGCAGTTGGTTAATCCTCATTATGCGCCGGCTCCCGTTTCTGTGTCTGCTCCTGGCCCTCTGCCTGGACATGCTCCTGGGCCAGAGCCGGCTCATTTCACACCGATCCCTGGTAGCGGTTCCTCGCAAACTCCTTACATTTGGAACCCCCAATATCTGCCACCAGCAATGGTATCGCCGGTAAATGCAGTGCAAACCCTGCCACATCCGCCACATTTCCAACTCCCCCAGGCTCCAAATCCCACTAACAAGAATCCACCGGGATATGCGACTACAGTGGAAATGCAAGGACAGAAAAAAAATAAAAATGCCCCAATTCCCGAGTTTTCTCCAACCAGCCATTACTCAGTTCCATATGCCACCATCCAAGAACACTCGGGATACAATCGGCCTAAGTCCACCGAATGGAACGCCACGTTCTCTTCTTCGTCCCGCCCATCATCGGTACCTTCGCCGCGTCCTTCATCAACGCGACGGGGTACCTCCCCAGAACTTTCCTCAAAGCCAGCGTCCCTGCCAGGAGAAATTTCTGAGAATGTATCCGGGAATATCTCAGTCAGCGGCTCAACAAATAGTTCGGAGAATAGCGAAAAGCGAGATCTGGTGGAGCCGCTCTTGCCCTTCCGCAAACCTTTTGATTCAACGAAGGTTCAGAGAAACAGAATTCCTTCCTTGCTTTGCGATCCACTTGCGAAAGTGAATAACACTAATGTCACTACCACTGTCTTGGAACTGAATGTGGCTGACGAAGGTAGGTTTCCTTTTCCACGCATGCCCTCGTCTTTGGGTAGCATATCTTCATCGAAGATGGACTCGTTTGCCTATTTACGAGACCGCCATTCACCTGTGTCGCTGATCAATTCCCGGTCCCACTCTTCATCCTTATTGAACCCAGAAAATTCGCGTTCTTCCTCGGCTTCTCAGGCAGAGTCCGACCACATGCGGAAACTGGTTCTAAACGCCAATAACAGCAAATCGGTTGTTGATAGAATCCGCCCGTCACTAGTGGAAATGCATTCGGCCCGGCCGCTACCGTCTCCCCCATTGGGTCAAAGCATGGATTCGATACGCTCACCATCTTCCTCTGTGTTTTCGAATCATTCTTCCATTTCCTCGGTTTCTTCGGGACGATACCTGTCATTTGGTTCCATTTCCCACTTGGCCCCACCTATAGGTTTCGATTGCGTGAGTCCGCATGCTGAGGTGCCCGGAACATCGTATATGATTCCTCTCCCCAGTTTGAGTGGGGCATCCAGTATTGGAACTTTGGTCGAGGAAAACCCAAATCCTACCCTGGAGGTTAACCAGGACAAGGTAGACAAACCCGCATACAACTCTCAACTACCCAAAGTTGCCTTCTTATTGGGCTCGCCGAACGACAAGGACAAGAAACCGAAGCTAGACGAGTGATAGACTATACTTTAGAGTTCACTGACACTTGGAGCTTATAGTTCCACGTATTTAGTTATTGGGTGGATGTGTCAGCGAATTTTTGTCCCCAACTACAACTGGCTGGACACCTCATACGTTTAGGTCTGGTCTCGGAAAAAAAAAAAGCCAGCTATGAATAAAAGGCTACGTGGGTATGGCTATATAGCTAGCATGCATTCATTAATCATATATTGTCACTCATTGTGCTTCTTCTGGTTGAAAGAGAAATATAAGAGTTCGTGATTTCCAACAAGGCTCAACTGTAACTCAAAACGGCCTTCCCTTACCTTTCTTTCCAAACTGTGGGACAATCTTCTTCTTCCCACCAATCTGCTTCATCTTAGACTCTTCTTCATCGCTATCCTGAGCCAGAGCATCTGGTGCACTTAGCTTCGATGCCTGTTTCTGTTTCTTCATGTCTTCCATGATTCTCAGTCTGGGACGATGCTCGCCCCGTTCCTTATTAACCAGATACTTCTCAGAAATGTTTTTCCGGCTATCAGAACGCATCTTATTCATCAACGCAGACATTGCTTTAGAGCCGGTTCGTGCTTCTCTAGATGTGTTGACGATTTGTTTCTTTGGCACATTCTCCGAGTTGAGAAAAGACCCAATCGTCTGTGAACTGGCAGCCTTCTCTTCTTTATCTAGTTCAGACAACCCGGCACCATTTGGAATGACAGGCAAATCTAGAAACAGGTCCTTTTCATCAGAAATAGTCTTGGCTTCGCTTCCCAAGGCTCCTTTACTATCCGGTAGCCATTTTAGGACATTGTTATTGTTTGCGGATATGGCAAGCTGGAATTGGAGCTGGAAAGCTTCTTTCTCTTTGATCTCCTTGCGTCGGTTAACCTTTGACATTGTGTATTTATGTGGGGTGAACAAGTGCGTTAATGTTGAACTATGAAGTATGCGATGAGTGTCAAGAATGTGCTATATGAGAGCTGCTGTGCTAAGCTGTGTGGGAAAATGTCGCGGTGCATCTGTGGTTGTGCATATGCGACCTTCGTCACAAACCATTAATTTGCTTTTCTCTTGGATTTTATCTAACTTGGGCTTTTAGATCAGCCTTCCTTATGATAGATGATAAGCGGTAATTTTGGAAGAATAAAAATTTGAAAAGATGTGAGTGGAATGTAGAATGTATTTTTTTGTGTGTCTTTGTTTTTTGAAATACAATAAAACCATAGACTTGATTTTTTAAAAAGTGAGCAATTACTTGTTAATTCCAAGAAAAACCATGAACCTGGAATAAAGAAAATAACAATTTTGCTTAGAAAGATATCTCCCTTACCAATTTCAAAAACAAATAACGTCATAAATTGTATATTTCTACCAATAGTACCCCCTCCCCAAAATGCCATAAAGAAGCACATGAGGCAAGTATTGGCCCCAACATTGATTAGGTGAAGCAATCGACTTGCATACTAACTGTGCGAGTTCCCAGGACAAAACGCCGATGCAGGACGCTTTGCACGTGGAACTCTTAACGCACTTTATTCATAAAAAATTTGAAAGCCACAAGGCTTTATACGCTCTAAAAGTCTCGCAAAGCAAACTTAATACGTAAAGAATGACAAAAAAGAATGCGCAAGCCCGGAATCGAACCGGGGGCCCAACGATGGCAACGTTGGATTTTACCACTAAACCACTTGCGCAAAATAAAGCTCCGCGACTGGGAATTGAACCCAGGTCCTCCGCGCGACAAGCGGAGATTCTAGCCACTAAACTATCGCGGACTTTGATGTCGAAAATATATGCTGCTATAATACAATGTATGATCCCAAAAACGACTATACACAGTACATCAGAACTATATACAGGAATATTTATTTTGTTCCTGGACAAATTACTCAGATAATCCCCAGCTTGTTCTAAAAACAAATTCTTGTGGAATATTTTCAATTCTTTTTGCTTTTTAAGCAAGAGTTTCGTCCAACGTTACTATTATAGAAGCTTTTCCTCAAGACAGTGTGTTCTGCGCTTTTATTATTTTTGTTTCGCTTGCAATGATTTTGGATTGGGCAGGGGTCTTCATGAGGGGTCACTCCCAATGGGAGACCTTGAGTGTGATTCTTGGGTTACACCAAGCGTCATACACCTGATCTGAAGTTGTGAACTTGTTACAGGTTTTTTCTATAGCTTCTATAGTTTTTTGTAGTTGGAAGTGCTGGTCACTTTTCAATTACAGCCTGTAATGAGATG
>JAJMHT010000140.1:0-52271 GCA_030583145.1 Metschnikowia vanudenii
CTTTACTGCTTTACTGCTTTACTGCTTTACTGCTTTACTGCTTTACTGCTTTACTGCTTTACTGCTTTACTGCTTTACTGCTTTACTGCTTTACTGCTTTACTGCTTTACTGCTTTACTGCTTTACTGCTTTACTGCTTTACGTTGGACCATAACAAACTTCCACATTATAATGACCCCCTAAACTACAAATTTTTATGGCTCCACAAGATCTTATAGGTCCTTCAGTTGTTTTGTTTCCGGACGAAGTGAAGTAAGAGCTATTTTGTCTTTTGACGGAGAATCTGTATCAGAAGACTTAAAAACAAACGTCTTCTGGTGCAAAACAGCTGAGTTGTTGTGGCTTCATTTCAGTAGAAGTTCAACCGTTTTTGACAATGATAACGTACTTCCAGGAGGATCAAGACTCCAGAAGGGGGGATCAAGACTCCAGAGGGGAGGATGTTAAAACGGGTTTCACATTTTGACTTGGTGGATTTTTATTGAAGCAGACACAGCTTCAAAGCTAATACATTGATTTTATGCAACCTGGAATTGTAATCTACGAAAGATTGGATATCTAATAATTGCATAGAAATCCAATCAAAAAAAGAAAAAAAAAAAAAAAGATGTTTATGTCATGTTGGAAAAGGTGTGAAACCCGCCAAAAAAAAATCTTTTTGAAAGTTTGGATGAATTCTTACTCACTGAATTCCGGGCGAACTAAGCTTTTGGGGGCCTTGTTTTTCGTCTGTGGCGTCGGACTTTAAGTATACCACAACACGGTGGGCTTGGAGGCTCTTTCCTTGGGCAGTCGGTGATTTGTGTGGTGATGTGAATATTTCTCCAACAATTACAGCGATTGTTGCTCGAGGGTGATATACTTGAATCGTTACAGGGAAAATGTTTATTTTTTGTATTTTTTCCTTTTCTTTTTTCGTTTTTTTCTTTATTTTTCTTTTTTTTTTTCCCCTTCGTTTTTTCTTTATTTTTCTATTGTGGAAGAATTTTTATTCTGTTACAGATTATTCAAACGCATTACATGACCAATAGAATTCTTCGACTCAACAAAACTCTCTTTCAGAGCGTACGATAGTTTTTAGACGTTCTGTTTGGAATACATGAACCCAATTCTTTATGGTTTTTTACTGAGTACGATTACGATGTCACAGTGGAGATAGAGCTGTCGTTTGCCATAAACAACCAAGAACATGTAGAAGAAAGAAGAGGCTAACAAGTACAAGGATGATGATTTTGAAGAAGTTTCTTCGCAATTACCGACACTTTTGGGAGTGATTCCGTGATACTTTGAGATGTGTCAGGGTTATGGGCTGTTTCGTTGTGCTGTTTAAAAGCACTACTTTAATACTAGATTATAGTGAAATAGCCTGTCAAACAGACCGAACACAACAAATTCATTTCCCACATTGGCTACACGAAGTAACTCAGTTTTGAGTGTCTTTGATACTGGTTGTGTCTTTGATACTGGTTGTGTCTTTGATACTGGTTGTCTCTTTGATACTGGTTGTGTCTTTGATACTGATTCCTAGTCAGAGACAGCGTATTTATTAGCTCAAACTAATCAAGGAAGATGCAAGCTTGGAAATTCACAATATGTGCCAGAAAACTTTCCATACGCTCCCTTCCATTTACTACCACGACCTCAGTAAGCGTGAACCAACGTATCTCAGCAACATTATGGAAATTTGGATACC
Source organism: Metschnikowia vanudenii (assembly GCA_030583145.1). Lineage (NCBI taxonomy): Eukaryota > Fungi > Ascomycota > Pichiomycetes > Serinales > Metschnikowiaceae > Metschnikowia > Metschnikowia vanudenii. The sequence goes on from JAJMHT010000140.1 coordinate 1,694, forward strand.
CATAGTAACCTCCACATACTACACAGTAACCTCCACATACTACACAGTAACCTCCACATACTACACAGTAACCTCCACATACTACACAGTAACCTCCACATACTACACAGTAACCTCCACATATTACACTGATTACTGAGAATTGTCTCGACACAAACAAAAACGACCTTTAGTTTAGAGAGAGACCCTTAGTTTAGAGATTCCCACCTATACTTCTCTCCCATACAGCTTGCAGCAATATACTTCAACCCAGTCCATCCAACTACATCTCACACCTCCGACTAAGTCAATTCCCATCGTTATATACACGCTCAATCGTTATACGCACATCGAGCCCTAGTCCCGCACAACTCCAGCCCTCACACCATAAAATCTCCTCCGCACAAAACAAGCCAACAAGCGGTTCATCAAAACTTCACTTCACCCCAAACGCTGCAGTCTCTCGCCCATGACTATTCACGCTCTATACATCTTCGACAGACACTGCTCGTGTATCTACTCTCGTGAATATAATCACACAGCACCCGCACAAGGCTCAGTCAATGCCAACAACGACAGCGACATGGCCAAATTGCTTTTTGGCGTGGTGTACTCGTTGAAAAACGTGTCGGCCAAGCTCGGGCCTGTAAGCAGTGGTGGTGGCGAAGCGCCCGAGGCGATGGGGGCTTTCCCCGCCTCCAACAACATGCTCCGCTCATTCAGCACGGGCCAGTACCGAGTGCACTTCTATGAGTCGCCGTCGAACTTCAAATTCGCTCTTTTGTCGGACTTGGCCGTAGACACCTTACAGCCGCAGTTGTGGGAGCTTTACAGTCGGGTTTTTGTGGGACACGTGCTCAACAATGCACTTGTGCCGGTTGAATTTGGCTCGCTGAAGTTGGCCAACGCGGACTTTGTTTCTGCGTGTGACGCGTACTTGGCAGGCCTCCCGGTGTTTTTGTGAGTGGGTGAGAGCAAGAAAATGGGCTACTTCCGGTGCTTTCTGGGCTTCTGTTGCCTTCTTCTGCATAGCTGTACGGTTGGGTATGGGTCTGACATGACTAACTAATTGCGAGCATACAGTGGCGAAGAATGTTGGCCCACGTTGAAACCAATGTTTTCTCGTGTGAATGACATGAAATTGCATGGATTTTGTGGCAACGCTCATAATGGTCACCGTGCTTATTCATGCTAGACCTTGCCTGAGTTGGGCTAGCAGTAGATACTAGATACCTGTCAAAGCTCGAATTTCCCCTTCTTTACACGCCACGTACCGACACGGCTTTTTGTTGGATATGAATATGGAGTTTCCTCATTATTGCACGGCTGACGAACTATTCGAAGTCCAACCACATGCGATAAAAATTCCGATACTTTTATATCTCCTAAGCTTTCTCCCTGGAAGGAATGGCTCCTTCCTTCGTCGACGCCTCGCCCGTACTGAATCTATCTTTTCCATGTCAATGGTGACGGCCAAGTTTGGGTCCTTCGTTGTTTCTTTCTGCATTTCCTCAATGTGAATTTGAAGCGAATTATTTCACACCTTGAGAGTTTCGTATTGACAACCATTGATTGAACCACCGCTCTGACCATTGCTTCCGTCATCCCTTACTACGCCGTAAGTTGAATTGCATCGTTTAAGGCAGATGCGTTATGGGTGTGTTTGTTACCCCAAGGTTAAGTCATGCGAAAATTACTTAGCTTTTTGATACAGAGAATATGGAGTATGATTAGTACACATATACGTGTTGTTTTGATTTACTTGATACCCCAACTTGATACCTTTTGAAAAAGATCCACACTTGCGCCATTTGAAAATAAGTCAAATTCCGAGATACTTGGCCAAGTTTCACTAGTGAATTTTGTCAAATTTTGCTCAATACTTGATTGTGGAATGGTGATCAAGCAAAGTTGGCTTACAAATAGCCATGCCTACTCTTTCATATATGTTGGCTGCGGATACCCTTGACGACTTTTCTCATAGAAATTCTATTGATTGTGATTATTGTGGATCTGTGGGGATCCCAGTTTCCACAGATTCTTTGGACTCCGATATTTCAGGATAAAACTTTCATGGGTATGAATAATGGCCCCTAGAAAAAGTTTTGGGGGGTACCGAAACTGCTGTTAGCGCGCTGTTGTTTTCGACCACATTGTTTAATCAACATTGGTGGGATTTAAAGTGATGCCAAACACAGGGTGTAATATCTGGTGGGACAGATGTAATACTTATGGGCCAAAAAAATCAAATTCAGGGATAAAATTTCAAACTCAAGCGGCATGAACTCAAGATTCACACTGTTAATCGTCTGAGTTCAGTTGATGCCACCTAGTCATTGACATAGCATCTTTTGGAGAATTATCGCCAGTTCTTCTATCCACGTCCAACAGGCTTGTTTCTATGATTTCGAATACCCAGTTTATTTTTGTTTGTTTTTTTTTTTTTTTGGAAAATGCTGATTTTTAGTTCTTCTAGTGGTGTTTCTTTTTTAGGAATATTTCTCTCTTCTACTGTTTTATGAGCTAATAACCTGTGAAAAGCACTTCTCGCCATCCCCAACTGTTTAATTTCAAAAATTCTTCTTTAAGCCCAGCTTAATCAACAACTAGCTAATTTTGAACAAAAAGGGGGTTTCCGCAAAACCAATCCACTAACTTGAGTTTCTGATAATACATGCTTGGCCTAGGTACTAGGCTTATAGAACTAACACGCCAACAAACAAGACCTACAAAAGACTCAGATTCAATGAGTTTTCACAAGTGAAATAATTCATACAACTAAGGAAAGAAATCAATAAAACTTTCAAAATGAGATCTTTCAAAAGGACTTTTCTAAGGCTTTTAACGAAAGAATGGGATATTTCCCTTGGCAAAATATTTTCCTCGAGGAATGGACCCCTGGTAATTGGTAACACAGGCTTAAAAACACTTTATTTAAGTTCAAATGATAAAGAAAACGTGGTTACTCTGTCCTCGTATTAAGATATCTAATTAAAGCTGTAAATGTTGTCAGTATATTTACAATAACCTAAAACAGGATACAAGAACTTTAATATTAAAATAGATCTTGTTTAGACCAAAATGGACATTGCGAAGGAGAATAACCTTGAAGAATTATCCAAGCGTTGGTCTCCCTTATTTCAACTAACTGTAATGCACAGGAAACATGTCTATAACGGTCAAAACTTGGCTTGATACATTTCCCAAGAAATAGTTAGGAAAATTGTACCAAACGCTACAAGAAACCCCATACCTATTGTTGGGAACGTTGTTTCTTTAGGTTCGTTATAAAGACGGTCGCAGTGAAACCGCCTGTTTCCTTCTTATTACAATAGTTAGAATCAAATCGAGATGGTAAAAGAAGGTATTTGTATAAAGATGTAATATCTCAATGCTCGCGGACAAGACTCTGCCTAATCTAACCACCGTCAAAATGGGTTCAAGCAGGGGTAATTTACTTGTTGTACAATAAATCCCATTTCTCTTAAGAGTTCTTTTTTTATGAGACTTCAAGTTCCATCAAAGTTGTTTCGAGAGAAAAACATTAATCAAATTTGGTGATTTGCAGTATCCCTTCTGGCCTCCTGGACGATCAAGCCAGTCTCTGACTCAATTGAAAGCTTCCTCTGATGATACATGTATAAGGTTCTACAACAGGTAATAGACAGCATGTTTTGAAAGCAGTGGCCAAAGAAAACGGGCGCCTCACTTTTAATTCGCCTTATTCAAAGACACCTTCTCTGCCCCCACTTGGCTAGTTCCTGGAAGATATTCTGTGGGAATCTTCATGGCCGTAGACTATTTTCAAGAAAGTTTTAAAACATTCTGGGAGAATGGCCGTTAAATATACTCATCACCACCTGAATGATCTTGGTTCTTTTACCATCACATACCAAACACCTTCCTGAAATAATTTCCACTTGAAATTTTCTGATCTGAGATAGCTTTAGTAATACAACGAATCCCGGATCACGGGAACATTTCACCGAACAGGAAGCAGGACGTATTTGATAGTAGCAACCCAAACCTTTTAAAGCAGGTATATACTCATTGTTAACACAAGCTCTTCCATGCGTGGCCAGGTATCCCCCACATAACCTAAGTAAGGGGGATTAAGTGGCAATCATGAAGTAATTTCTTTGGTCACTTACTGGAAATTAGCACTGATTCTGGCTGTGTTGAAGCAATGGAGGTAACAGGCTGGGTGGATGGAATCTGCAGGAATAACTCCGACAAGTCTAGTCCCCAAATGACCGTGACCTTGAACACAAGCCACAGTGTACTACCAAATATTAAAGAATAAATCTTCACCAAAGACCGTAAATTGATATTCCCCATAACGACCCCATATTCTCAACCTTGCTTGTCTATGGAACAAATCCTATTACGGAAAATTGTCGAAAGACGTGCGTATGCCGACGCTCTTATTGGGATCTTGCGCATTGCATTGCACTTGCGACATCATGTGGGTGTGAGAGGTCGGGAGGTTTTGGCGATGCCTCCCGATAGCGCCGTATCGTGTACAGACCCGTGCACCACGTCTCAGTATCTCCCAGATAACGCTGGTGGTGAGCCCACACCGGTGCACCGGTGCACCTTGCCCTCGTAAAACGACTTTTTCCGGTGGCTTAGAGCAGATCCCGGGCCGAGAGATGCAATGGTGTCGGACGTGCATACACGTACCAATCACATATTTATACGGGCCGGAAGAGATGAAGTGAAAAATACATCGTAAACCATCGAAAACTCCCATTTGGCCCCTATTCATGGATCCCAGGCCTCCAATATTGAAGTCTCGGCTTCAGGAAGTATGTTTCCAGTTCATCATATGCATGGCGCAGTTCTTATCTCAAGGATCTATCGCCATGTCCTTGAGCACCATGAATATTATTTCACATTCTTTCAGTGAGCTGCAAGGTAAACAGATTGAAGGCACACAGACTGTCTGGTTCATGGGCTCATACGCGTTGACGCTTGGAACGTTTATCTTGGTGTCAGGCCGTTTGGGAGATCTTTTCGGCCTACAGAAAATGTTCTTATTTGGGTGGTTCTGGGCATCGTTGTGGTGCGTGGTGACCGGGCTCTCTTACTACTCTAAGTCGACAGTTTTCTTCATAACTTGCAGGGCCCTCCAAGGTGTAGGTTTTGCCTTCATCTTGCCCTGTGGAATGGGCATCTTGGGCACGGTTTACCCGCCGGGAAAGAGAAAAAACCTTGCGTTTGCATTTGTGGGCGCATCTGCGCCTGTGGGTGCCACTATTGGCGTCTTGATGGCTGCCGTGGTATCGCAGCTTGTGTGGTGGTGCTGGGCATTTTGGTTGTTGGGTATTGCGTGTGCTTTGCTTGGAGTTCTTGCCACTTATGCCATTCCAGGCAAGTTCAAGCACCATGATTATACGCTCAAGGAGGCGTTTGACAAATTCGATCTCTGGGGATCTGCAGTGGGCATATGTGGTCTTATTGTGTTCAATTTCGTCTGGAATCAAGGCCCCGTGGTAGGCTGGGGAGCTCCGTATATAATAGTGCTACTTATCTTGAGCGTTACCCTCATAGTGGGATTTTTCTACCTCGAGCTCAAAGTGGTCCAGCACCCGCTTTTGCCCCGGGAGATCTTCACGCTTCGAATTGGTTTGGTTCTTCTATGCATGGCTTTGGGATGGGGTCTGTTTGGAATCTGGCAATACTACTACTGGAGCCTTCTCCTAGATTTGCGTGGATACACGCCGATTGAGGCGGCGACAACGTACCTCCCGCTTTTAATTTTGGGGGTGGTGGCGGCTATTTTAGTGGGGCTTCTTATCAGCAAAAAGCGGGCGCCGTATATTGTGTTTGCTTCCATGATGGGCTTCATGCTAGGGTCCACGATCCTCTGCATCGTCCCTGTGGACCAAACATTCTGGAAATTGACTTTTGCCCAGATGTTCTTTCTCGCGTGGGGCATGGACTGCTCGTTTCCGGCGGCATCGTTGATTTTGTCGGACTTTTTGCCCTCTGAACACCAGGGAATGGGAGGTTCCTTGGTCAATACTGTTGTCAACTATTCAGTATCGTTGGTTTTGGCCATATCCACCACAGTGCAGATCCAGGTGTACAAAAACACTCAGAATACGCTCAAGAGCTACCGCGGCTCGATGTATCTAGGAGTGGGCGTCTCTGCCTTGGCTGTGGTGGTTTCTATTGTATTCATTATCACCGAACACAAGGGACATCGAAAGGAAGAGTGTTTTGACAAGGTGAAAGAGGAAGTTTTGGAGAACGCTTCGAGCGGGAAGAATGATGGTGAGTCATTTGCGTGAACACGTGGGTGTACCAAGGAAATAGCTGGCTCGTTGACTTAAGGAAACCATCCGCTTTGTGCTTGGGCGGGTTTTTGATGGGGTATTTCTTCTGATTTTTTCTCAAAAGAGTATATCACTGTTCCACGAAGTAGTGGGCGGTGTTGTGGAAACTGTAGTGAAAAGCGTATAATATAGAACTAGTGGGTATTGTCCAAACCTCCCAAAGTCTTGATAGTGGTTCCCTCGGTGTTGTGAACGCCTAAAAGCGATACTGGGAGATTTGTAATGTAAGGTGTTGGGATTTGGGGCGTACTTTGATGGCTGGAATCGTGGACTGTGCAATGGCGCACCTTTTTAGATCAACTAGGTAATTTGGTACGAATTCCTCTAGTGAGAAACCAAATATCAGAGACCCTAAACGCTGAGCTACATTTTTGGGGCCAGTAGAAGTCCTCCTTGGTGTGTTTTAACTTCAGCAATCATTGATTATACAAGTATTTCATTGAGTGAATGAAATAGATCGGTTCGGTAGGCCAAAAAAAAGCTGTCTGCATCAAAATACCGTGTTCTTGTCATTCATAAAGACATCCTTTGAAACCCCCAACATTTGATCTTCTCTGTCAGCAAACAATCCCAAATCTTTTCCCTTGAAGAAACAATATCTTAAGAATAGGGATATCAAAGACCTTGGCCGTGGAAAACAACTGGAGAAAGTTTCGTCATGCTAAGAGCCAAAGATCTCATCCTGTTGGTCTTCGGAGAAAGGCAATTCGGGACTTTGGCGGTGTTGGTGGTGTTGGCGGTGATGGTGGTGTTGGCCAAACTCCAGAAGCCACAATCTTTGAAAACTGCCAATTTCATTCGAACTTTGATCACCATAGCAAAGGAAAAAAAGGGTTCTTGAATGGCCAATTTCTTTGTTGCTGGTATAATATAGAAGAGAGGTGAGGAATGACTTCCATTAGGTGGTTGGGACTTCCTCGGGACTAAAGTTTTCCTAGTAGTTTATGACATTGAAGTAGATTTACTAATCTTGTAGTTATAATAAGACTAATAATCGTTCTTACACTTTGTTCTGAGCGGTTTTTTATTTTGTCAGGCCAATTATAGTAGTGTTCTGAAAAATGAAGCACTATTAGGTGCTCTTTTAAGGATTAGTGGTAACTTGCAATTTGCTTTTTTGGAACTATTGCATCTTGAAACTTTGAATACTGGGGTTTTGGCCATATCATAGAAAATACTGCATTGCAATTAAATTATAGCCCATGAATGTCGAGGATGACTTAAGCTCATGGATGTGCGCCCGAGCCGGGGCCCTAAGGTGGTTGAAATTTAGTGTCACAATCTTCAATTTGGCTCCAGACCTAATTATTCTCGGGAAATCAAAAGCAGAGGTGGAACGAAGACGTGGCGAAGAATTAACTGATGTTTATATAGTGGAAATTGTAGAATGGAGGTCCGAGGAAGAATCTTGGGAGATGAAATCCAGTAATATAGTGCAACTCCGCAATGTAGATTATCTCCCGAAGGTTCTGGGGGCTTATTCATCCCGAAGATGAAGTAATTGTTGACGGTTCTGATGGATATTTCCTCTGGAAAAGGAATCTCGTACTTTTATACCTACAAGTAAAGAAGCCATAACCAAATCAGAAACCTTGTGTGAACGAAAGGATAAGTGAGTTGACGTGAAGTTAGTGGCAAACTCAAAGTGGTGGAAGACATTGAGCCAGGCCTTAACCCTGCCCGAAGGACTTAAAGCACTTGGAGAGCCTGGCAACTTTGGCAAATGCCGTGAAGATAACGAGGCAGAGTTCCTTCAGTGCTTAAAAAAATAGAAGAATAGTGTAAACATATAATCTACCAAGCTGACTTCAGAGGAAAGAGGACAAATATTCTTTTCTTTGGCGTTGTTTTTGGCGTTCTTTTTGGCGTTCTTCTCTTTGTATAGACCTTCAATTTAGTGATCTATGTCCGCAACATTGGGGTTCATAGAGTCCCGTTATTTAGACCGAGTTAAGGAAGACTATACATCCAAGAAATCATACTCATCATAAGTGCCCAATGTCGTTTAAACCTTTTTGTGCTTCTTTATAAATTCAAAAGGCTCAAGACATTTATGTGCTTTGCTTGGAGTGTTCTTAAGAAGCAATAATGCATGTTCTTTTTTTATCGTGCCAGTTATCCTTGTTAGATCTGACGAGCTCTTATTAAAAGGATTTTTACCAAAAAGAAGTTAATGACATGGCTAGCTTTTATTCATTTATAACTTGCACAACCAAACCCAAATGTGCTCTGTAAAACAGACTGTGTTCTTTGAGGAACTTTCACGCTCAGGCTCACCCAATGAGAATAAATCTATCAACGGTTCGACTTGCATAAACACTGTGTTTTGCTTTTCTTAACGAGCCAAAACCTGGCCTGGCTGAACAGCAAAAACAAATCTTCCCCAGAAACGAAAGTCCCATCAAATAACGAAGGCCTTCTGATGACGAGTTAATGGCCTCATTACACTAAAACACACTACACTAAAACACACTACACTAAAACACACTACACTAAAACACACTACACTAAAACACACTACACTAAAACACACTACACTAAAACACACTACACTATAATCCCCATAACGGTTTTCAAGAACTCAGGTTTAATCAGATGAACAATACCAGAACCTACAGTGCCCAGTGACGCTGTAATTAGTCTTAGTAATCCCATGTTCTTAGTGATGTTTATGGTGTTCGCTCCTGCGGCAAGCTGGTTTGTTGAAACCACCAGCAACACTTGGAAAACATGTGCTGGGTATAGTGACTCTGAAATAAAACTCAGATGGTCATCCCAAGACAGAAATTGATCAGTAGATTATACACAGCCACTTGGTGTTCATAGCGATGATATGCTAATTATCCACAAAGTGATTTGCCCGTGCAATGATCCCATCGTTATAACAAGGATAGCGAGAGGAGGCTGGCGAAACACCCGTACACCCGGTAACCCCATCAATTTAGACCCTGGCGAAACTTGATCAAAAATGAAGAGAATTCTATGAGTTTTGGGGTGAATGTGTTTTATTTCCACTTTAGGATCTAAACGCTCAAGTTTGGGCCTTTGAATATTCTTGTGTGTGTATTTCAGCCACTTCAAAATAGGAGGGGTCCGCAGAATGGAGAGCTGCTCGATATGAGTTAATCTCAGAAAGTTCGATGTTTATAACGATATCATCTTTATGCTTGGTACTATTCCCCGTCTATTACACAAATTTAGATTCAGGGGTACCATTTTGAAGCCCGGGTGGGCATTTTTATTAATTCTCTTGCTGAAAACGACACCAAGCCTGGAGAACTTAACCAGGGTAACACTTCGGGAGAGAAATTCACCTGAAATGTTTGAAGAGCAGAATAGATGGCGACTTCCCCTGGAAACATTTCCTTCCAGTTGTACAACCAAGTTTCTTAAGCAGAATAAAAGCCATTTCCCTTTTCCTTTCTGTCTTAACTCTAAAATATTTGTGGAGGCGCCGATTCTGAGTTCCTGGTTATGATTTATAGTGATATCCTGCTTATAATGGCACGGGGTCTGGTGCCCTCCTGCTCAGCCTGCTTTCTGGAGCGTGAAGATGTTTAAGATTGACTGGTTGGAACCCCTGGTGAACAATACTGATGGTTTATGTTTATAACCTCAAAAGCATTTGCATACCTCCTTCTTCTGGTCGCCACGTCTGGGAAAATATCATCTCCTCTGGAAATTTCACCTCCTTTGTGCAATCAGTTCCAAATTACTCTCATACAAACAACTCGTCAAGCAACTCGTCAAAAAACTCGTCTATCTATTTATATGGGCCCCATACTCTCCAATGGCGATATTGGTAGACACCCATGGCATGTTGACGCGTGATCTCTCAGATGTCCTCATGCGTAATACACGAACAGATACAAGCACTAGGAGAACAACAAAAGCCTCCGTCCGTGCGGTTCCATGTTATATCATGGCGGTAAAAGTAGCTGTGTTCTTTCTTTTAGTCCAAGCCCCCCTTTTTGTATTCAATTCTGGCCATTTTTCCATTTTTGTGTCCTTTCTTGCACGCCCGAAACTGTGAAGAAATAATAACTCACAGGCTCCATACACGTCGTAGTAAAATCCACCTCAACAATAAAACATATCATTTTCGGGTGGTTTTTTTTTCGCTTTTTTTTGCAAAATCCACCAAGAGCCCCAAATTACCACTAATATCTGAAGCATCAATGGGCCCAGCAAACACTCCCCAGCAAACACTCCCCAGCAAACACTCCCCAGCAACCACTCCCCAGCAACCAATAAAATACCGAAAGATTATACCTCAAATCTATCAACACCGCACTTGCAACTTCCATACCAACTCGCAGCAAATTCGCCCGTCCTGCATTCAGCGCGTGTTTTCTCCAGAGAAAAATACATAGCACCTTTCGGCCTGGGCCTTTTTCCATCTATCAATCCGACACAGTGTGTTTTCCGGATAAGAAAAGAAATCATCATACAGACTAGATCTCGTTGAAGAATCCCTCGGCCGTTTTTTCAAATCGAAAATTCCCCCGTTTTTGCGTGTTTTTGTGTGGTTTTTTGATACCCGCAACAAACGCACAGCCAGAGACGTCCAGGACCCGATTTAGAACCCCCAAAACCACAGTGAGCTGGTGAATACCAAGTGTTTTGGACTTCCCCGCTGGTTAAATAACACCAGTTCCGTGAAAACGGCTGCAAAGTCTCGCTTCTGGTTGTCTTTTACTACTCAGTACTTGACTTTTCGCGTGTACGCGCCAGACCCCAACAACGTCAACTGATTAGGCTACCTGAACATATCCCGACCCAGATAAAACCATCTGTGTCATTTAATCAAGACTCACGTTCACGCAATCCGACTTTTCCCGGCGAAAATTCTCAAATGACAAGTGTTTCGGGACCGTCAGCCGTATCCGCAACCCCGCCGGTAAAAACCAACAAAAGGCTCCAGCTAGAGTCGGTCATCCGAGAGTTTCAGGGCAAGTTGGGCCCTGATTGGGACACATATCATGAGGCGCTTTCTTCATTCTTGGTTGGGCGGCTATCGCGTGCCGAATTGGTGTCGCAAATCGGCCCCTTGATGAAAAATGGCCTCCTCAAATACCACAACAAACTTCTACTATTGAACTTTGCCAACTCGCTCCAGGATACCAGCGCCGAGTTCTCCAGTGAACTTGCGAGCTTTTGGAACAAACGCAATGCAAAGACGAAAAGCGTGAAGTCTAACCAGTATGAGAAATTCAAGCTGAATATCATGGGCTTACCTTTGAAAGAACGTAGGAGGATCCGGGCCATCACTAAGGACGCAGGAAAGAGGGATAAACTCAACGCATCCATCACCCTTACACGTCAGGCATTGCTTCCGAAAATCCCCATGATCCAGGACAAAGAACAGCAACAATTACAAGTAAACAACCTAGTCCAATGGCAGCAAGATGTGGTAAATGGTATCAACACCCCGCTTGCATCCACCAGCTACGAATTGCCCGACACAGAAACCCTCTCACGAAAAGTCCTCATGACCTCGCGTGAGCATGGCTTGACAGGAGGTATCAATGCTCGTGTTTTTGAGGTCATTTCCTTGGGTCTCGAAACCCACTTGAAAAACGTCATTGAATGTGCAATTGACACCGTGCGCTACCGCAAAAAGAAGTACGAATCCAGTGCTTTTCTTCAACCGGGATTTCTCCAGGGCGGGGCGTCTATGAATGAGCCTCTGGACGCTGGTACCTCTGCTCTCACAGGCGGGCCTCTGCTGCGCCGGAGGAAACTGGCATCTGCTACTAATGTTGATGATTTAGAAAAAAGAGACGTCACCATTAGTACGGAAGATATGTACAACACTCTAGAAATGTTCCCCCACTTATTGGAGCCCGGCGGGCCCCAGATCCGGCTTTCCAGCGTGATGCTCCAAAACGACGATCTCATCGACAACAACTGCTGCGGCTACGAGTTGCCGCCCAAGCCGCCCTCGTTGCGTGAGCCGCCCTCGCCAATTCTGGGGCTCTCTGTGCGACCTGTGCCTATTGAAACGGCCCCCGATGTGAAAACATCTTCAAATCCCGGCATACAGAAGTCTGGTTCTAATGGCCACGAAAATGGCGACCCTGTAAAGGAAAATGGACATGTACAAAACGGCGGCAATAACATACAGTCTGCCCGAGAACCCTCTCATATTGGATCTGTGGACGAGTTGAAGTGGGTGCTACATGATCTCATCAGTTCGCCGTCGTAAGGACGCGTCTAATTCTCGTTTAATTTGGTCCTGCTCCGACCCCTTTGCATTACTTGTCTACCGGTCAACTGGACCAGCACTGACAAAACTTTAAAGATAGAACTCTCTCCCATTTTTTTTTTTTTCTTCATATAGGTCTATATTGTATTATAAAACGCATTTCTTACAGCGTGGATACTGGCAATGCTTTGCTGTAGTCTTTTTGATCAGAATTCTGATGACTAAGGGGGGTTCATGATATGGAATTTCTTAAATTTAGACCTTATCGTGAAGCTCATTTTTGAAGTACCCTCTGTTCTAAAAGTGCAAGCAACTCCTGAACACTCGGTTCCTCTAAATCCTCCATATGATAAACATCAATACTGGTGTGATTCAAGGGGATTTTCCCAAGCAAGTCAGTCAAAATCCCATATTCCGATTTTCCTAGTAGAAGACGCTGCTGCGTTTGACAAGAGAGTTGAGTAACATCGAAAACCATAACCGTGCCTGACAGTGTTTGAGGTTCAATCAGATTGAAACCCTCGACCGTGAAAACATGGATATATGCACCGAGAGAGTGTCCCTTGTTTTCAAGAGTGGAAGAAAGGTCAGAGGCATTTCTCACGAGCATTTTCTGACTAACGACTCTCGTGCAGCCATTATTTAAGACGGACTCGACCTCTGATGACAGATTTAGAAGATCCAATGCCATTCCTTTATCCTGGATGTGGATACTCTGAAAGTAGACGGTGTATGTCCATCCAGTAGGTTTCGACCGCTCCTGGCCCAAATTGATGAATGAAAAAGTATCCACGAGGTGCAGGTGCATTGAGTGTTGTGGAGACCCAAGAAACAATAGCGATACTTGCGAGCCAGAGATACTTTCCTTGGCAAGAAGCTCCCATTCACGGGACATATCGGTGTCCAGGGTGTATAATTCAATATTATCACAGGAAAATTCCTTTTGTAAGAGACGTTTTGTGTCAGACATAGCTGGGTTTGCCTTCACCGTGACTAAAACCCGGTGTTTCTCGGTGAGTTTTGCAATTGCATGTTCGAGCCGGCGTCTCGTACACATATACAGATCGTACTTCCTCTTCTCTGTCGCATAGATTTCCCGTGAATACGCCTCTTTCAGAGCCAAGTCTTTCTCTCGGGCCTTTTGGGTCCGAAGAGTCTCGTTTTCCTTGTTTATTCTCGCTTCAAGATCGCTTTTCAGAGACACATGATTCTGTAGAGTACGTTCCAACGCCGAGATCATATCCCTAGTATTCTGGTTTGCTTGTTCTTGTTCCGAAATTGATGATTCCAACTCGAGATTCTCCCCATCGACAGCTGCCTCCTCCAACTGCAATTCCTTGAGCCTTTTTTCTGCAGCCAGCACACGGGTCTGTAATTCCTGGGCCACAGCATCGACCTTTTTCTGCTTGGCAAGTTTCTGGGCCGCGATCTTTGCTTCGTTGGACGCAATTACCTCGTTTAATTCTTCCTCTAACTGTCGCTTCTTTTCCTGGAGAGTTTCTAACTCCTTGGAAGACTCAGCATCCTCGATTCTGAGGGCATTCTCAAGTTCCGTCTTAATCTCTTCTCGCACCCCCTCATAAGTTTTTTGGGCCTTGTTTCTGTGTTCTTTGATCTCAAGTTCCATGTTTCGCTCCATAGTTTCGACTCTCGTGGTGACCTGCGCCAGCAAAAACTCAAACTTGCCGTGCTGCTCTTCCACTGCCATCTTTAGCGACTTGTACTCGTTCTGAAGTGCCCGATGTAGCTTTCTGATTGCAAAGGCTTCTTCTTGGCCATAGCTCAAGTTTCTATATGCCTTTTCAAGTTCATGGTCTAGTCTTTTCGACTCCTGGGTGAGCTTTTCTAGCGCAGATTTGGAGGGCTGTTTCAGGTCGACACGGTCAATTGCAGATGCAAGCAGCTCGCTTCCAAGCCCGTTTACCGTGGACTTTCTGTTGAGAGACTCGTTAATAGTGAGAAAACGCTCAAAGCGGTCGGTTTTTTTGAGAGTGGGAATCCCAGATCCCCTGATGTTCATTCCAGCTAGCGCAGTGGGCCGATGCAGATCCATAACCACCGACTTGGGAGCCTTTGGCGGTGGTGATGAGGGCTTTAGTGTGGGTGTTTGTTTAGGGGGTGTCTTGTTAGGAGAAGTGGGGATTCTAACTAGGTCAACTCCTAAGGATTTTCGGCGACTTTTTTCGGGGGAGCTTTGCTCTTCGATATTGCTGATTTCACTTAGTACACGCCTCCGCTTGCTCGCAGATGTGGGAACTGCAACGGGAAAACTTTCGGTCATGTTTTGCGGGGAGAGAGTTCAGGGCGGGTGTTTAGTGAAGGGTGGGGATGTATGTGCAGTGGTTTGAGAGCGTTTCAAGTGTGTTTAGATGGTGTTTCAAGTGTGTATCAAGGGTGTTTCAGCCGCCAAATTTCTTTTTTAAAAGCTTCCTGCTTTTCTCTTTTTCTCCTGTGTTTGGATTTAAGCAGCCTGGCGATATGTAAACACAAGGTGCATGCGCCAGGGTGGGAAACGCGCAGTCACCTGGTGATTGGTGATGAGCATGCCGACTAGTTGAAACACACTTAAAGCAGGTTGTGCATGTCCAGTCTCTCGCTTAAGCACCGTAAGCACAAAGCACACAACTGGTTTATTGAAAGGTATTCATGAATTCTTCCGAGTTTTCTTTTCTTTAAATCTCTCTCTCCAACTTTTCCTGCTTTACATTTCTTCATCAATATGTCCTTCTTTACATTTCTTCATCAATATGTCTTCCTTCATATTTCTTAATCAATTTGTCCTCCCTTGAATTTTTCCCTCTTCTAATTTCTCCCTCTTCTAATTTCTCCCTCTTCTAATTTCTCCCTCTTCTAATTTCTCCCTCTTCTAATTTCTCCCTCTTAAATCTCTCACACCTTGGGTGATTGAGGTGCAAGGATATCTACACTCTGGCTTAAGCAGTGGTGGTATCATATATTATTATGTCTATCTACAAGTCCACTCGCCACTTTGTTTTATGAAAAGCCCCCTCAACGGATACCCCCACTCAACTGAAATCCTTCGACAGCAAGTTCCTCGTCATCGCAGGGAGCGCAATGCGGATGCCATCCAACTCCTTGGTCATCTTGATCTGGCACCCCAAACGGGAGGTTTCCGTCAAACCAAAGGCCAAGTCCAACATATCGTTTTCATCATCATCGGGCTCGGGAATCTCGTCGTAATACTCCGGGTCTATTATCACATGACAAGTGGAACACGCACAAGAGCCTCCACAAGCGCCTTCCATGTCCAAGTTGTTGGCCTGCGCAATGTCCAAGATGTTATCGCCTTCGGCCACTTCAAACGTTTCCTGTACGCCATCCTTCGAGATGAAAGTGACCTTCAACTCTTCGCCTGGGTTTGGTTTGTGGAGGTGCCCGTGTTTGGCAACGGCACTATGTGAAAACATTCTCGGCATGCTAAGTGGAGCTATGCTGGAGTATGTAAGAGGCATTCTCGCGTATGTTCTGATGTATGCTCTATTGAAGAGGGGCGATGTTCTTAATGCTCTATACATTTTGGGGAGTGGAATGTTTTGGTGGGTCTTTTGGTGGGTCTTTTGGTGGGTCTTTTGGTGGGTCTTTTGGTGGGTCTTTTGGTGGGTGTGTGAATTGGTGAGCAGCAGAGAGGAACAGAGAGGAACAGAAAAACAAAAACAAAAACAAAAAAAGAGGGTTTTCGTCTTTCGGCTCGTTAGATAACTCTGGGTGGAAAATGACACTAAGATATCGAGATTTTGCTCGCGTGATCTTGGCTCAGACTAGTCTAAGGAAAGTTCTCGTGCAAGCCTAATATTGGTGATGAAGAGGGAAGGAAGAAAAAGTCGCTGTAAATTGTATGTCTGAAAAAAATGTTATCTACCAAGGCTTAAACCACCCTGGTTTGATGTGATGAGAATATAAACATGAGATAATACACCATTAGTGGATCCTTTAATAACATATGATTCTACAAATACATTCTGTGTGTTCTTCTGGTGGTGCTTTTATCTAATGAATTACGCAGAAATAAAAAAAGATTTCACAATCACTTCGATAAGAATGACTTCCTTTTTTTTTTTTTTTTTTCCGTGACTCAGGCCAGATTCGGTCTCCACTAATGAAAACTTGCCTATACTAAGCAGGTGCGCGACTACATCAATAATCTTTGAAAAAAAAAAAATGTCTCTAACGTGTTCCCCTGCCTTTACTGCTTCGTAAAAAGAAATTCGTACAGAAATACGCGGCGTTTTTATTCTCGGATAAGTATTTTTGTGTTTTTGAAAATGAAAAAATTCGAACCCCGCTGGTTTTTCTTCCTTTGAAATAGAGCTGGGTTATTCCGAAGACATGGGGATTCTGTATGGCTGCGTGGGAAATGGCCCCGGTTCGGCATAATGGCAGGCCTTGGAGAGGACACTGAGAAAAGTCGTAAAAAAGTCGTAGAAAAGTCGTAGAAAAGTCGTAGAAAAGTCGTAGAAAAGTCGTAGAAAAGTCTTAGAAAAGTCGTAGAAAAGTCGTAGATAAGTGGACATCCCTTAGATAAGTCATAGATAAGTGGACAATCCTTAGATAAGTCCCCTAAAGTCAGAGAATGTAGTTTTTGTTTGTGCGCTTGAAACTGGTGGGGATTTTTCTTTGTGAAAACTTTGAGTGAATTTATATTGAATGAGGGGTTTTATGCTTCTTGGTGCGTGGTCACGTTGGGTGCGGAGTCAGACTGACTCGTAGTCTTAGTCACCGGAGTCACATGAGAGGCCGTGAGCATTATAACCAAGCTTGGTCAACGCGGGGGTCTTGTATGGTCCAGAGGATCTTGTTTTGTTGTTTTGTTGTTTTGTTTTGTTGTTGTTGTTTTTTTTTTTCTTTTGTTTTTTGGTTCTCCAAGACGGATTCTTATCATGGGGATGCTCATACAACCTAGGATGCCTATAGGCATCACCTCCCACGCAACAGTGTTGAGGATATGCCAAGAAGGTGAAAGTCAAGAATCTTTGCCGAGTAAAAATCATAGAGTAAAAGTGATAATAATAGGGTGAATGATAGAGTAATAATAGGGTGAATGATAGAGTAATAATAGGGTGAATGATAGAGTAATAATAGGGTGAATGTGAAGACTCTAAAACTGTCTTGTGAAGGTCTTACGGTTATCAGAATACCCACCCTTAAAACTGCTAAAGAATCCAAAACCCAAAAATTTCCACTTCCACTTCCAAAACCTTCTCCAACTTTCTACACTACAGCCTTCCGGACAGGCTTGTGAGGTGTCGGTAGGAGCCCTTTCCAGAGCCTGATGAGGCTTCCCGTGCCCTAGACAAAGAATCAGCCTTTACTCCAGTTTTGAGGGGTAGCTTCACAGAATCATATCGCATTTATAGCGACCCTACGATCACTTTGGTGGGGCTATGCTTGAAGTCCATCGTTATAATGAGGATATCGGAACTTCCGCAAGGGTACACCCGTACACCCGCCTACCCCATCAGTTTGGACCCCGGCGAAATTTGATGAAAATCCACGGTTTTTTAAATACTTTTGAGGTTGGTGTGTTTATTATCACTTTATGATTTGAAAATCACAAGTTTTCGCCATGCTATCGCTGGCAGTTGTGCATTGCAGCCACTTCAAACTAGGGTGGAATCACAGCATTGATGGCTGCGCGATCTTAGTGCCCCTCCGCAGTTTCCGTCTTGATCGAAGATAGAAGGGGATTGATAATAACGTCTTTATGTTTGCTGTTGTGGCCTGAGCTAGGGAATTTTAAGTAATGTAACACTATTGGCAAATATTAGACTCTCCCATTAATTCTTTTTCTCCAATTCTCTTTCTCCAACTCCAGGGACCAACCGAGCCTTATAAACAAGGCCTACTGGCTTCTCAGAGCAAGAAGCGTTGGGTATTCAATCATTTAATGGAACGAGAATCGTAAGTTACCGTTGGAAAAATTCCCACTAATCATGTCCAAAACAGCGGAGAGTCATGTATTTATACTCTAGAAGCCATACCAAAAAAAAAAAAAACACTTTTGCGATATAGAAAAATTCTGACCGCAAAAGTAATCTTAGTGTCCTGATTCTTCCCGTATTAACATTATGGCCTTGGATGTCCCAGGGCGTATGCTGGCCCAATTTTAGAGTACTAAAGACTCAACCCTTTTTGCCACAGGTGGGCATTGGCCCTTTTCGGTACTCTTGTTAGTTCTCCGTATGGAGTTCTTTGTTCTCCTGGCTGGTACTTTCAGTGTTTCTTGAACCAGAAGCCTCCATGCTTGGGGAAAGCTTTTGGTAAAGTTGTTAAATGTGACCTAGGGGTATGTCAAAATAAGAGTTCTCTTCAACTCTATGAGAAAAGGATTTTTGGCTCATCGCTGGATGTAGACATTCATATTGATGCTTCATGTTAAAGCATAGTAACACTTCATGGTAATGCATGCTAACACTTCATGAAGATATCATCTCCCTCTAGATATGTTTTCTGGTATCCTACAGCACAATATAAGGTTTCGTCTTTTTAATATCATAGTTTTTTTTTTGTTTTTTTATTTCTCAGAAATTGGCATTTGTGATGGCTCTCAGGCCACAACATATTATAGATCAAATATAAACAACCAGCAACAACACCATACCCCAATCATGAACATCAGGAATCGTCTCTCTGGTCTAAGTCATACTCGCAAATGTAGCTCGAGTAAATCAAACACGCCATTGCTTCTTTGATCATTTAACTCCTCCTAAACGAAGATAATTCTTGGTATGAAATAAACAGGACGAATTATACAACATGGAACATGAGTATAAAATGCCTTCCCAGCATACGAACACTACCCATTAAACCAAAATATAAGCAAAATGGTCATAATTATTAGTATGGAAAGAACGGGAAAAATCTATTCAGAAGTGAACGGCAAAGACATGGGTAAATAGTGGAAAATTTGCAAAATCACAGCACCACATTATCATCTACTTCACCAGAACTTGCTTGCAAGTACTAGCATTATTAGAAGAATCAACACCGCAATGATGGCATAGCTGATGAACTTGTTGGCAGTGATTCGCCTCGACATCGACTTGAGCGTTTGCACGGACTTGTCCACATAGTTGTCTGCAGCCAGCAATGTGTTCCGCAGGTTGACTATTTGCTCGCGCTGTGCTCTCAAGTCGTTCAAAATGTTTCCACCTATGTTTTCCGTCTCAAACGCAATCCGCTGACTCTCGGTGAGTCGGTTCGAGCTGCGCTCCAAAGAAGCATGGTTGCTTAACAACTGTTTCCGTTGTGAGTCGTGCCCCACCCCAACACTGCTTTCCTCGTCGTCGTTGTCCGTGTACCGCAGCCCAAATAACGCACTGCGGTCCTCAGCATCAAGAAGTTGGCGCAACGTCTGCTTCACCTCGTCAACATCAGTCCGGTGCTGCCTGATCCGCGTGTTCTGCGCGGACCGCAAGCTTGCCGGTAAGTTCTGCACCTCGATATTCATCTGGTCTAAGATTTCAAGCGCCTCGTCTGAGGCGTACTCGATTGACTTCAAAGCTGCGCTTCTCTGGCCTGGTTCACGTCCCACCAGGGCGATTTTCAGCTTGGCTTCCTGGATTGCCAACTGGAAGTCGGACTCGTATGTCTCAAGAAGGTCCGCCATTTTTTTTTTTTGTTTGTTTTTTTACTTTTTTATCCCTTTTATTTCTAATATGTATCTTGACGATTCAGGGCTATGTCTAATCAAGGCTATGTGGAGCCGCCGTGGTGGCACTGCTCCTTAATTCCGGGAGCGCTATGTCACGTGACTTGACTTGGTTTGGTTCTAGTTTAAGCATTGTTAGTCCAAGCTTGTTAGGCTAATCATGTTAGGTCAAGGATAAATTTGATCAATCTACAGATGTTATTGGTGACCAGATCTGGAAAGTTTTTGCCAGTTTATGTTTGGTAATTTTTTTTTACGAGTGAGTGCAACTTGTCGAAGTGTTATAAATTTGAGTTTCCCAGGATCAATAGAAGTTTTTAGGTCTAGGCACGACCAGAAGCGGGCGAGCGCGAGGAACCAGAATTTCTTCCGGATGGACAAAAAGGGATTTTGCTAGAGACACGAAAACGATTGGAGAAAAGTACATAGAATAAGATACACAGGTGCATGTAAGTTAGAGACCAGCATAACTGAACCACCTTCCAAAATTTCCCAATACTGTACTGCCTGTGTCACGTGAGCGCATCTAACTGATCGTCTCATAAATTTCAACACGAAATGCTTTTGTCCGTGAATTGTCCGCGCAACAACGATCCCCCCGCCGCGCGGACCTCCCCTGAGTCCGTGTGTGAAACAATATTTTTTTTCGCGCGAACCACAAACAGGGCCGCGCAGGTGCAACGATTTCGCAATTATGTCTCTTTAAATTAAAAGGACGACTTTCTAAAAGGAGGATTAAAGCGAAACGGAACAATTAAAATAAAAATAAAAAAAGATTACAGCACCGCAATTTCGCATATGGTCTCCCACTACACTACTCAGTGCGGCCCTACTAAGGTTAACTAACGTTGATCGGACGGGAAACAGTGCTTTCTTAGTGGTCTGGCCGTAACCGTCATTTGTTATGAAAATGATGAAGACTTCCGTCCTAGGAATCCATGGAGGTACGGATGTGCCGGCCCTCGCTAATATCCGAGGCGACTGGAGAAATATATAAGATAAGGAATCCGCGGTTGGACGTTTGGGCGGCCAACCCTTTTACTATGCTTTATAATACACTCAGGTGGACGTACGTTTCGTGCTCTCAACACTAGCGCAAACGTAACCACCTTTCAAAGTCTTACTATCTGTAGAGAACCCCTAGGAGCTCGGCAGAGCCTAGCTAAAAAAAAAAAAGCTAGAGGCTCTCATGGTATTAGGTCCAGGGCACCCCCCGGGCCTTTACACAACATCATTTTAGTTGATGGGTTTAAAATACCATTTAGCTTTAGCCTTCAATTCATATTTTCTTTTTTTGAGAATATTACTGATATTCCTAGTCCACGTATCCTTTTTATATATTTCATTGAAATATTATTGTTTTTTGAAGTTCCCAACCTCAAAAGTTACGTTTGTTTTTATTTTTTTTTTTTGTTTTATTTTACGTTGTTGTAGTAGAACCATACGAAGAGACGTAACTATTATGATATCAAGGTTGCATTATTCCCCCATCGTTGCCGAGAGACACGGGATTACTCTCATTGGAAAGTTGTTTTATTCAACGTCCTAAAAAACTCTCAAGACACTGTAGATTCTGTCTGAATTTGAAACTTCTTAACTTTTTAACAAATAAATCTTATTGAGTGACGGCACTACTTGCCTTGGCTATAAAAACCACCGAACAGGCTCTCAAATACACTCAAAGTATTAAATTTTGCCTCATTCTGAATATTAGCAAAAAGATGCTTCCATTTACTTCTTGGGAATCGACTTTTCCTCTCATCGAACGTTTGGGAGTTTGCTTTTGGTTCAAATAGCGAACGCATGGTCTGAAATTTATTTTTGGCATCCAGACTTCCAACGGCCCAAGCAGATGAAACTTCAAGTTATTATCGGTACCCTCAATGCCGGGTCTCAAATTCATCAGCCTCATCCTCATCGGTCCGGTTCTTATACTTCCTAAAAGCTGAGCGGATCTGCTCCATTAAGTTTGGGTCATGGACCTTGGACTCAAAAGAGCCACGCGATGCGGTTGGCGACAAGTCCAGCTCCTCGTCCATCTGAGCCGTGACATTCTTCAAATCACGGAACCCTGCAATTGGTTCACTGTTTGTCTTGATATCTTCATCATCTCCAAGATCCAATGACTGGATAGTCAAGTTTAATAACGACTTGCCACTCCGTCTTCTCATTAGCCGACCAGGAAAGGGTCCTGCTTTGGGTGCAAATTTTTCAAGAAGATTGTCATCAATCTCCTCTTGTGACAACGCAGATTCATTCTCAGTCTCGAACGAGTGGATTGAGTTTCGTCTCACGGGACGTGGTTGTGGCTTAGGCGTCTTGGGGGTGCGGCAAGTGGTGCCATTGTCATGGATCCACTTGGCAACAACCGCTGTCCACCCACACTGGTGAGAGGCACCAAGACCACGCCCGGTATCTCCATCAAAATATTCGTAAAATGGGACGTAATCTTTAAAGTAAGGGTCCTTATTAACCAAGTCGTTATCTCCATTACATGCACGGATTCCGTTGGCATCAGGAACAAAGAGGTGGATTAGTCTATGCTGAATTTCCTGTGCACATTGGGCCAAGTTCAAATACTCTCCGGAACCTTTGGGACACTCCACCTTTAGGTCTGAGCCGTAGTATAAATAAAACCTCTGCAACGACTCGACCAAGAGGAAGTTCACCGGGAACCAAATTGGCCCTCTCCAATTTGAGTTGCCACCAAACATTCCCGAGTCTGATTCTCCAGGTAAGTACTTGACCTCATACTTTTGGCAGTTCACATCCAACTCAAACGGATTTTTTCCGTGGTATTTAGACAAAGAACGGATTCCATACTCCGACAAGAACTCTTCCTCGTCCAACATACGTTCTAATATAGCCACAAGACGCTCTTTGTTGACCAATGCTAAGAGAAGACGTTCACCCACACCACGGTTTGTCATCGAAGCAATATTACGTTCTGCGACCGACTTCCTGTTTTCGATAAACCAGTCCAAGCGCTTCTTGAAAGACGGAAATTTGTTCAACAACTCAGGTTCCAAAGTTAACGACGCATATAACGGAATCAACCCAACTAGAGACCGGATCGGCAAAGACTGGGTATGATCACCGAAATGTATTGCGTCGTAATAAAATTGATCTTTTTCGTCCCACAAAGATTGATCGGTTGGCAACTGATCGCCCTTCTTGGCTCCTCTATAGGACATTGCATCTGCAATCAATAGAAAGTGCTCGAAAAACTTCGAAGCAATGTTCTCATACACCGGCCGAGTTTTCGCCAACTCCAATGCGATGTTCAACATTTGTAAACAATAGAACGCCATCCAACCTGTAGAGTCTGACTGTTGCAATGTACCACCTGTTGGCAATGGCTCCAGCCGGTTGAATACACCAATGTTATCAAGCCCCAAAAAACCACCTTCGAATAGGTTATTACCTTCGGAGTCTTTTCGATTAACCCACCATGTGAAGTTTATAAGCAACTTCTGGAAAACACTCTCCAAAAAATCCAAATCTTCCACACCGTACATCTTACGCTCAATCTTGAAAACGCGGTACGAAGACCAAGCGTGAACGGGTGGGTTGACGTCACTGAAGTTCCACTCATAAGCTGGCAATTGCCCATTTGGATGCATGTACCACTCTCTAGTCAAAAGCTCCAACTGTTTTTTGGCAAATTCAGGATCTATCATGGCAAAAGGAATGCAGTGGAACGCGGTATCCCAGGCAGCAAAAAACGGGTACTCCCATTTGTCAGGGAGGGATAAGACGTCGTCAATGAACAAATGTTTCCATTCTTTGTTCCTTCCGTTGGCCCTATTTTCGGGTGGCGGTGGTGTGTTGGGGTCCCCGCTCAGCCAATAGCTATGGACGAAATGGTAGAACTGCTTTGTCCATAGCAAGCCAGCAAACGCCTGGCGCTGTACCTGGCGCAAGTTGTCAGAAAGTGGTAAGGGAGATACCTTCCAATAGAACGCATCTGCCTCATCTTGGCGCCGGCCAAACACATTATCGAACTCAAACTCATCAATATCACCACGCGTGCGCGACATCTTATACCTGATTGTGACGTAATCGCCCGGAGGAACGCCACCATCCACATCAAAAGAGAAAAGCGCCGCGGCCTTTGTGCCTTCTTTTGAAGGGTTTATGGCGGCCTCCTTCCCGTCCACTACATATTCATGGAACGCATCTTTCACATAAGGAGCGGCGTTCTCCTGGCCATACAAAAGCTTTGCGTTGGTCTCGTTCTCGGTGAAAAGTAATTGTGGCTCGACGTCGGGGGAATTCTCTGAGACGCCGGGTGCCGGTGCAAACACCACATAGCGCTTTCCAAACTTTGCATGGTCGATCTCCAAGGTGAAGGTATCTGTGGCATGCAAATGCGGTTTGGCCTTATTGGACTCCTCGGTTCCCCAGGCCCAAGTATTTCTGAGCACTATGTGGGGTAAAATATGGAGTGGAGCGGGTTCCGGACCACGATTGTAGGCGGTAATTCTGAACAAAAGCTCGTCTGGATCATCGTCAGCCTTAGCCACCTCGTGCACTACATCGAAGTAACGACCTTCAGCAAAAATTCCGGTGTCGGTGAGCTCATATTCGTGTTCAAGCCGAGACTTCTTTCCCGATTCTGCCACCAATTCCTTGTATGGAAACTTAGTCTGGGGGTACTTATATAAGAACTTCATGTAGGAGTGAGTGGGGGTATTATCCAAGTAGTAGTAGAGCTCCTTGACATCCTCACCGTGGTTTCCTTGTGAATTGGTGACGCCGAATAATTTTTCCTTGAGTATTTCATCCCTTCCGTTCCAAAGTGCCATGGATAAGCACACCAACTGGTGCGTATCACAAGTACCGGCCAACCCATCCTCGCCCCAGCGGTAAGTTCTGTGGCGGGAGTCATCGAACGAAAAGTCGTCCCAAGCACTACCAGAAGCAGAATAATCTTCACGTACAGTTGCCCACTGGCGCTCGCTGAGATAGGACCCCCACCTTTGATGGTACTTGATGCGTTTTTTGTTTTCATAAAGCCGCCGCTCCTCGGCGGTAAGCAAGGCGTAGAAGTCTTGTTGCAGCATGGACCCAAGAAAAAAATAGGGTGGTCAATGGGCGTCTATATAGACTGTCTTGAATTTTTAGGGGTAGACTCTGAATCCAAAGAAGACCTGCAACTTTCGATAGAGCTGGAAATTGCTATGGCAAGAGCTGGAAATTTCAATGGCAAGAGCTGGAAATTGCTATGGCAAGAGCTGGAAATTGATCTCTGTAGCAAACAATGAAAGAGGTGAAAGACGAGGGTGGCCAAGTATAATCACCACAGTAAGCAAAAGGTCAAGTAATTATTGCGGAAGGAAAATTAAAGGAAAATGAGAAAGAGTAGGAATAGAGAGGTAAAGATTGAGGCATGAATAAACTCACATAAACCCTTTATATAGTTACCCCTTAAAAACAAGCTATATTCTCATTTTCCTGTTTGCAAAGCCCCCTATTGGTAAAAACCCAATAGTAAAAACCCAATTGGCAAAAATCTTATAGGTAAAAATCTTATAGGTAAAAATCCTACACGCAAAACCCTTATGCCGTTAGGATGTACAATGTACATGCTGCACTGGAGATTTTGGTGCGGGGCGGTTGGGGTGGGGTGTGGGGCAACGCCAGTGCGGTAGGGCGGTCGGGCCAAAGCGGGCCAAAGCGGCCAGAGGATTAGAGGGAAGTGGAGAAGTGAGGTTGCTTTCCATAGTAAGTAGTTTTTTTTTAGTAGGTTAGATTTTATTTTAGTAGGTTAGATTTTATTCTTTGGTAGGTTAGATTTTATTCTTTGGTAGGTGTAATATTATTCTTTGGTAGGTCGAATATTATTCTTTGGTAGGTGGAATATTATTCTTTGGTAGGTGGAATATTATTCTTTGGTAGGTGGAATATTATTCTTTAATAGGTAGGAGTTTATTTTTCCTAAGAGTTTCATTCTTTAGTAGGAATTTTGTTCTCTCCCTCCTAAAAAGAATTAGTTTCAAAAAATTTATTCTTTAGTGGATAAATTTTAGTTTTTCTTAAGTGGACTGTTAATTTTTAGTGTATACAATTCAAGTGTTGGCCGAGCGAGTGGCGGAACTGGCAGAAGGCTGTATGAGTATAGACACGTGGGGGAGAAATCAACACATCACAATGGGTTATCAGAGTTTTTATGGCACTATGTTTATGTGGTGCTGCGAATGCCGTCAGAAGATGGCATGGACAAGTCTATCCTTTTAGATCTATTCTATCCTTTTAGATATATTCTTTCCTTTTAGATATATTTCTAATCACAGGAACTAAAATTTACATCCCTATCAAACAAACTTGCATTTTTTCTAGTTAGAAGACAACTATTAAGTTCGATATTTCCCATTGTCTCGGTTTCTTTTGGACTCTGGCTGCTGTGTGTGGACGTGTCAAGTGGATTCCCACACTGAAGCTGCTACAGTAACTAGGTCAAATCTTAGAAGATTCCACTACCCAAGAAAATAGTCCGTTGAAATAAAGTATAAAAAAGAAAAAAAAGTATAATATAATATAATATAGTATAAAAAACAAAATCAGCCCAAAACTGGCCCGTTTTATTCACCACCAGGAAAACTTCCAGATCCCTCATAGTGCACAGTGTAGACTCGTCGCAGTGTGGTGAATTCTCGCGGAGATATATAGAACCACATAATTAGCCTGGTGAACACAGAAAAATAAGATAATAGTCTTGCAAAAGGAACGGTGGATTTTTTTAAACGATACAGAAGTACTCCAGCTGGAACCAAAAGTCAAACACCAATATTGGATTTTTGCCTGTGTTAATGACATTTTTAGTTTCTTCTCGATTCCGCAATAGTTATATTATGTACAGACTTCTGTTGATTTTTCACTTCGAAAATGAGAAATGTTCAAAAGCAAAAATTAAAGACGAAGCAAACAGAGCCCAGAAAAACGACAGAGATATTTAAATTTTGCACCTTAAGCTATTTTTCTTTTCAGACGGTTCTTTTCAGATGGTTCTTTTCAGATGGTTCTTTTCAGAAGGTTCTTTTCAGATGGTTCTTTTCAGAAGGTTCTTTTCAGATGGTTCTTGTTTCTTTCTTTCTGTCTCAAAAAATTGCCTGGGCCCAGAAACCACGCCACCCGCCATTGTGCAGGCAGCGATCTCCATCAAGATTTGCTTTACAGCTATTTACATGATACGATTTCTAAAGGCGGTTATTTGAATACCTTCTAATAAACCACTCCTTCAATGGTGTCTTTTTGTAGCGTGTCTTGTCTAGCTGAACGACACACTCCTTCACCACCAAAAACCTGCAGAGGGGTTCTCATGGGACGAATCTCACAGTGGATGTTTACGAATGGTTGCTTCGCAACTCTTTCTGTTTTCTACGCGGGAGACTTTTTGACTTTGTTTTATTTGCCGAATTTATTCTTTCCTACGCAAACTTTTTGTGTTCACCCTTTTTCACCCTTTTTCACCCTTTTTATGTTCACCCTTTTTGTTCATGATACATGTTGGCGTGAACTCTGATGTCACATCACAGTGCCGTACTGCATACCACCTCAGTTGCTATGTATGCCATGAAGTGAGATCGGAATAACCACGGGAGGCCGCAGAGAAAGAAGGAAGAGAAGGGCGAAGCCAGAAACAGCTTAGAAAGCTTTGGAACTCTTTCAAAGCTTCACACCTCCCTAGAAGGCCTGCCTTAGGGTCTTTTGAAAGAATCAATCCGAGCCATTCGTCGCCGTGGACCTCCCGCACGTGTGCAGTCACGTGACTCGACTCTCAGCCATTGGCCCGTGTTGATTGCTTGACACCACTCGGCGCATTTGTTCACCACATGCCCTAGCTTAAAGGCATTCTGAGAGATAGAAGTGCATCCCCTTCAAAAGGGTTCCATGTTTGCTTCTTTTCCATAACCAGTTTTTTTTTGGGTGTGATGTGAGTTGATGTGAGTTGATGTGATGTGATTTGATGTGATTTGATGTGATTTGATGTGATGTGATATCATCCTCCCTTCATGGACTACATTTATATTTTTACCACAGCACAGTGCTCGTAACCAAGTTCGCCGGAACATTGTCGGGCAAACTTCGCAGGCTTTTCTGGGGTAGAAGCAAGCATTTAGTGCCGTGGCAATCTCGTAGCAAGTGCGGTGATTTGTGGGTATTTTTTTTTTTTTTTTTTTTTCTTTCTTTCATTTCACTTTCTGTTACTCCTCTCTTTTCCTCTTGAACTATCAACTGTATCTTCCCAATGTCTACTCAGTACACGACCATCATCAAACCCGAACAGGACCAGGCACCTGTGCCTTTTGAAGCACCCAAACTCTCAGGTACGGCCGTCGACAGATTTCTCATGACCGATAAGGTCACGGTGATCACTGGAGCTGCCGGATCAATTGGTGGTGCTCTTGCCGAGGCGTTTGCCCAGGCTGGATCGCACGTTGCCATCATGGACTTCAAGTATAACCCTACAATCGACGAGAGGTTGAAGGAAAAGTACGGAGTCAAGGTCAAATCCTACACCGTGGACGTGACAAACTTTGGCCAAGTCCATGAGACTGTCAAGCAGATTGAGCAGGATTTTGGCACCATCGACACCTTCATTGCCAACGCCGGTGTGGTGTGGACCACAGGCTCCATTTTGAACGAGGCCAGTACTCTCGACCAATGGAAACGCGTGTTCGACGTCAACGTACACGGTGTGTTCAACTGTGCCAAGAGCGTTGGCGAGATTTTCAAGCGCAAGGGCAAGGGCTCGCTCATCATGACGGCTTCCATGAGTGGACACATTGTCAATGTGCCTAACTACCAAACAGGCTACAATGCCTCGAAGGCTGCCGTGGTGCACATGGGTAAGTCCTTGGCCGTGGAATTTGCGGGGTTTGCACGTGTCAACACCGTTTCTCCTGGCTATACCGACACCGGATTGTCTGACTTTGTGCCCACCGAACAGCGTGCTAAGTGGTGGGGCTTGACGCCATTGGGCAGAGAGGCCCAGCCCGAGGAATTGGTGGGTGCCTACTTGTACTTGGCCAGTGACTTGGCTTCTTTCACTACCGGTACCGATATCCAGGTTGATGGAGGCTACTGTGCCGTTTAAGGGTGTGGCGTGGCTTCTTAGAATGTAAAAATATATAGCCAGAGAATAAAAATATGCGATAATAAAAGGCCAAACAAACCAACAACCACCAAACGAACAAACAACCACCAAACAAATGAAATAATGAACGGCAAGAAAATAAAGCAGAAGATGATTGGCCCTACGAAATCTTTTGGTTCCGCGACCGGAAGCATGTGCTTATTCTTCCTTCAACACCTTGCTCCTTTCCTTTCTTGTATGAGGTAATCTCCATCAAGTCTCAGAAATTATGATACTGGGGGTAACTTGAGTAGACCTTCCACTCTATACCCCGTTATAGTGAGTATTGGCACATGAGTAAAGGACTTTACAATGATAAGAATCGAACTTGAAGAGGCATTTATCAACCATAAATACTAGTTGGGTTCGAGAAAAAAGGATTCGGAGGTTTCTTGGTAAAAACATGCCCCTGAATTAGTCAGGACACCACGAAAACAGTCCCTGTAAATGCATTGTTCCAATTCACTTAAGATATTTCGCAATCATTTCAAAAACAAATAGGTCACCGAAATCCGAACCAGAAGCAAATTTTGTTCCAACAGGAAGACATACAAGAAGACCAAATTCGAATTGGAGTGCAAATAATAATGTTACAACTTTCAAACGGCGGAAATCACAAAGTGGTAAAAATGCCTTTCTATCGTTAGCACAAAGAACAATTTGGATAAAGTTTCCTACAAATAAAACCCGAATCTAAGTGATCACCAGTTTATCTGTTGATCACTTTATCTGTTGATCACTTTATCTGTTGATCACTTTATCTGTTGATCACTTTATCTGTGGATCACTTCATCAGTCACCACACTTATCTACTGTACAGCAACTTGCAACATATGAGGGACTTTCGAGGAATGTGCCACATCATGTAGAGCGTGTTGCTAAGATAAAAACCCCTAACTGAATCACATTATTCTTTCCAGTCGTCAATCTCATCATTTCGTGTAGCTTTTGAGTATGCATCTTGTATGGTCGTATTCAAGTGTACAAGTTGCGCAAGAAATTGGTTAACTTCGTCTTTTAAAACCTCTATGGGGTCCAGGGCCCATAGGTAAAGCCAAGCTACAAAAGTTGGGAAAATTATGCCTCAAAAATTGATGTGCAATATCTTGCAATAGTAACGATGCTCAGTTTTGAAGTATGTGATACATGGTACCAAAGAAACACAAGGCGATAGCTAGTAGTACTCGGGTCACCAAAAGTAGAAACCGTTTTTTGTGTCTGTGGTGAGAACAAAGACTTTGCTTCTGGCGTTCACCTCTCAGGAAATCAATACGTAAAAGGGTGAAGAGGTGATGAGTCAATAGTGCCAGAAAGCATAGTGCCCAAGCAGTGATCACTAGGTTGCTTAAACGTGAAGTTCGTCAAAGGAAGAAAAGAGCAAACCTAAGGGAAGTGATATTTCTTGATTTAAAGAAGGCACCATGATATTTCGTCTCAAGTGTGGTTACATTCACCCTGTTTGTCACTGCTCAAAAATAATTATGGGTAAAAACAGCAAAGTGCATCAAGTTAAGGGCACGTGGTATTGCTTTAATATATATCTGTAGAAGGCAGTTTGGCACAAATAAGTATGTTTATCCCATATGAAATTTAAGGGCGTTCTAAAAGGCATGCCTTAAAAAGAAAACGAAGAAAAGAAAAAGAAAAAGAAAAGTTCCGCCCGATGTCCCAAGTAATATGTCTTATGCGAGTGTTGTGTGTGCGTTATGCGTTATTAATCAATAAAGCAAACATTATTCAAAAAATATTCAGAAAGAAATTATTCTTCAATAAGGATTTGATTTTTGGTAATGAACAATCTTCCAAATTCTTAGCTTCATGTTAGCTCCATGTTAGCTCCATGTTAGCTCTATGTTAGCTTCATCACAAAATGATCTTTAATGATAATAAATTACCACCCAAATTAACCACATATGTTCCGTAATTGGCACAGAACAGAATTCATAATAGCACATCGTTGAAATAAATTAGTTAGCTTTCGATAAAAAAGAAGATCAAAAAAGAGCTTGCTAGAGAATTGGTCAATCCTTGGTAGTTAAAATACTATCTGCCACTTTTCTTGAATAATGAATAACGCGCACACAATAATGTCTTAAACACCGTTTCAATATTCGATTAGGTTAGTGGTAAGTCATAAAGTATGGCAGAGCACACGCATCAGGCAGAATTCAAGAATGAATTAGTACAGGGTTCGGCAATTAGTTTGAAGCTCGACTTTTCGTGAGAGTTCAAATCACACAATTGTGCGATACTCTAAAGGTAATCAACACCCAAAATACTTGAATGTTAGGTACTGATCGAACACTCTACAATATGAGGAATGTTAGAAACAAGAACCCCTTTTTTTCCCGAAAGCCTCGGGCCGATTACACCGGGCTCTCCAGAGTCTACGGCAAAGGTATTGAAACAAACTAGCAAAAAAAGCAACCCAGGTGGATTCATTACAACTAAACCACTAGTAAGACTCAAAAAGCCGGGCAAAACCCAGCAAAGCCTGGAAAACCCCGAAAACCCCGAAAACCCCGAAAACCCCGAAAACCCCGAAAACCCAGAAAACCCCGAAAACCCCGAAAACCCAGAAAACCCCGAAAACCCCGAAAACCCCGAAAACCCCGAAAGCCCAGAAAACCCCGAAAACCCACTGAGGTGGTAATTGAAAACCTACCATCTGCTCACTAGACTCCCCAATAATGCAGTAGCCCACCGTGTCTCTGGCACAAAAGCCCGGACGCCGTGCCGGAAACTAGCCTGATGAACCTCGTCTTGAAGAGCACAAACCAACCCTTTTGGGGTTTGTACTTCCAAAACAATGTCCCCCGTAGAGGGCCGCTTTGAAAAGAGAACCCTCACGGGGTAGAACGCGCCCTCCACTAAGTATACTTCTGCACTTTCCGTTTGTCCATATGTGCCTGTGGTCTTTATGAGCGGGGTCTCTGCCACCAAAACCCGGAGGGCATCGCTACAGAAAAGCCTCTGCTCAAACGTCCGTGGACTGGAAGGATATTCTGCCCCAAAATGCACCGCCGTATCCTCGTCTACAGTCAAGGAGATCAAGTGTATGCCAGTTTCTTTGGCAACAAAAAATCCTTGGAAATCCACCACGATTTTTACACAGAGAGGATCTCTTCCACTGAGACACAGACAAACCTTGACTAGACCCATACTGAACCCAGGAGAGTATACACCATTATCGCCCGTAAGTCTGTGATCACAAGTACTCGTGAGGAATTGTCCAAGTAACTTGTCTTCTGTTGTTTCGTGGGGTCTGGACGGGTGGAGCTCTTTGTAGAAATGGAATTCGGCACTGATTCCCTGAGTGATGATGTCTGTAGGTGGACATCCCGCTAGTACCCGAGGAACGGCCAACGCAAGGAAAATATTTGTTTGAAAAAAGAGAACAAAGCGCCACATTGTGTTGTTTCATCAGCGACAGTTATCAAGAGGGACACATAGACGGACCTTTTATTTATTTATGGTTGAGAGAAAGAGAAGTTTATGGTGTGGAAGAAATTTCACCACTCTTTCATGGGGGTCCTTTGAAGCCTAGGAAACTTAGGAAATCAATGAATCCTGAAACTTAAACAATAAAAAAACAAAAGAAAAACGTTCACGAGAGTAAGTGCCGAGGAAGAGAAACAGTCCTAGTTGAAAAATTGGGGAAACACTAAAACAGCTCGCAAAAACTTGGGACAAACTACTTCAAAATGGAATTGGAACTGGGTTGTTTCTTTTTCTTGGAAAATGCCCATGGAATAGAGACTTCTGTGTCAGATCTATTTAATTTTCTTTATTCTTCTAAGATATGGATGATTCTATGTTGTGTTGTCCGATGCTGCCGGCAGCATTCTACAGTACAGATACTTGAGTGAAAGTTAATATGTATTTTTGTTTTGAAAGAAACATCTCATGTAAAAGGGTACTTTATTATTAGTAATGTTTTTGCGATAAAGAACAGAAGCTTTAAAGAAAGCACATAGATGAGTTGATACAGCACTATGAATGGGACCCAGGCTTTTTTTGAAGTTTTATTCTATTTACGGTGGACGATTTCGGAACCAAATCAAAAAAAAAAAAAAAAAACAGCTGGGGAGGTAGAAGGTCAGTGCCTTGAACAGAGTGTTGTAGATCGTTGAGCAGGAGTGAGAACAATACAAGTTAACAAGTAAGAGTGAGTGACTTGAAGGGAAATATGCTACGGGAAAAACAGAAAATCTGTGCCGACGTAGGCTTACCTCAGCCTGCCAACAAGTATTATACGAGACTGCACATAGTGCAACGCGTCTCTATATAAAAGAACAGAGTGTCAATGTGATGGATCTGCACGAAAAAAAAGTTATCAAAGGCTCTGTGGCCGAGCGGTCTAAGGCGGCAGACTCAAGTTCTGTTATCGTAAGATGCGCGTGTTCGAATCACGCCGGAGTCATTTCTTTTTGTCCGTGTAAGGTTTGTTTGCATGAGTTTTTATTTTTTGTGTTGGTTTTCTCCTTCATTGAAAAATCCTGTAATGGTCAAGTTCTTTCGAGAAAGGCATGGATCTTTTTTTTTTTTTTTGGATTTTTTTTCTTTTTTTTTAGCCTGTAATGAGATGTTTCTTTCAAAAAAAACAAAACAAAAGAATCACACAGAATGTCTCCCATTGGGAAAGACCCCTCATGAAGGCCTCTGCCCAATCCGAAATCATTGCCTTGAATTTAAAAGAATAATTGTGTCATCGGCCCATCGGAGTCGTCCTCCCGAGCGCCCGAATTCTTTTTTTTAAAGAAACAAATCGTATTATAGAAAAAACTATATAAATATAGAAAAAAACCTACAATACGTCTGGCTAAGGTACTGAGACACCAAAGACCCCAACTTTCCCAAGCCTGAACCTCTCCTCCTTACCTGAACAATGCCTCCAATTTTCTCTCGGTTTCTGGAAGAATAGACATGGCGGACAGTTTCGACAAACCAATTGAGTTTGCGCAAATTTTCATAGCTAGTTTGTAATGGGGCCAATATTACATTCAAGTTCTTCAGAGATGTCATTTGTAGAGAGTCCCACAAATATCTGGTGCAAGCACAATCATTGTACGAATTAATAGTCTATTCACCTCGCAAACGGGCTTCATAGTTCGGACTTGTCCATGTATCCAGAGTAAGAACAGATGTACCATTTGTCCCAGCACGAGGCATCACTTCCTTCCAAGCACTCAGATAGTGTTTTTTTTTAAAACAAATCCAAAAAAATGGCGCAAATCCGGTATGTAATGAAAACAATTTCATTTATACCGGATATACAAACACTTTATAGAATTTAACAAGAAGCGGCTTTAGCTCAGTTGGGAGAGCGTCAGACTGAAGATCTGAAGGTCCTGTGTTCGATCCACAGAAATCGCATTTATCTTTTTTTTCTTTTCTTCCATTCTACATTCTGCATGAACCAGGCGCCCCGAGTTTCGCAATTTAACACCACAGTAGTTATCGATTATGCATAACCTCTGTGTCGAGAGCACGCCATTTTTTTCTTATATATCAGCAGGCTTGCGGTCGGGATTGTCCATCATTTTTCTTCTTCTATTTTTTCCTTTCTCGTCTTACTTTAAGTTTTCATACTAATACTTTTCTTTCTATGAGTTTGCTGGATTCATGTCCACGCTTCAAAGCGAAGGAGTCAATATCTTGATAACAAGGCGAACCTCTTGTTGAACACCCTCTACATGTTGCGACAAGCTTCTAGTGGATGAAAGATGAGCTGTTTTAGTAGTGCTAATAATGAAAAGAGGTGGAAGAAAAAGAGTCCTCCGGAAAATCCCCAAGCACTATGCTTGTTTGTGCAAGGAGGTTTCAGCTATGTTTCAGCTATGTTTCAGCTATGTTTCAGCTATGTTTCAAGGAAGTTTCAAGGAAGTTTCAAGCACGTTTCAACTATGTTTCAACACGTTTCAATCACGTTTCCGTGCCTAACTACGCTGCTCTCATATTCACTGAAGCATAAGCACAGTTAAATACACCATTTTTTCGAGAATTAAGATCCTGAAATATCATTACCCCCCTTCTTGAAATGAATAATTCAGGTGTTGTGAGAGTTTCGCAAGAACACAAGGCTTTTTTTTTTTGAGGTCGACTGTTGGATTATTCGTTTCTATCATGCAAATTTCATTGAAATTTAGGTCAGCGCTATTCGAAATGATCGTGTTTAAATTCAACATGCATATGAGCCCGGATTGCCCATCACAAAATCCAATTGACTAGACGGACTACAATTGATTCACCGACCTACTGAAATGCCCACAAACTACATCCAATTTGTCATAAAATTAAGGTTGTATTGCTAACGATATAAATAAGCGAAGAGAGTCGTGGTCGTTACAGCGTTTTGGTATTGTACAGAAAATTTTTTGTGGAGAAGTCACCGCACATCAATTCTCCCATCTTCCCAGCTTCACTCGATAAAAAAAATCACACACTTCTTTTTTTTTTTTAGGGCTGGCTACTCAACAACAACAGGGAAACAAAACAAGAAACAAGCAGCAGCAGGTTCATTGGGACAGTTTTGTTTAGTTGGCAACCTCACAGTCCTTGGAGATGTGTCCGGTCTTACCACAGTTGTAGCACGCCTTGGCAAATTTGTCGGAGGCTTGGTCGCAGTCCTTAGAAATGTGACCGTTCTTACCGCAAGAGTAACACTTCACGGAACCGGCTTGACAGTCCTTGGCAAAGTGGTTTGGTCCACCACATTTGTAGCACATTGGGCTCTTGGCACCGGCACCACCGAACTTGGATCTTCTTGGGGCACCAGAACGGGAGTCTCCGCCGGCAGATGGAGCAGCAGCAGCGGCAGGAGCAGACTCGTTCTTTGGACACTCTCTGGAAATGTGGCCGAACTCAGAGCAGCTGTAACACTTGGCGCCCTGGGCACTGTTTGGGCAGTCACCTTGCACGTGGCCAACATCGCCACAAGAGTAGCACTGCTTGGAAGCAGCGGATTTTGGCTCAGGGCATGCAGAAGATTCGTGGCCGGACTGACGGCAGTTGTAGCACAATCTTTCGGTTTGTTGACAGTCGTCAGCAATGTGGCCGGTCTCACCGCACTTGTAACAGGATTTAGGGAACATTTTTTTGAATTTGGTTTTTTGATGTGATGTGTGAAAAAAAATTTTCAAGCTTCTTTTTTTTTCCCTATTTGGCTTTTTTTTTTGCGTGTGCGAGCAGACCAGAAAGAGAGGTACTGGTGTGGCGTCTGTACCCGCACACACGGTGTTCCCGTTTCGCGTGAGTTCTATTACTAGTCTTTGCGGGGAAGCGTTTTTTTTTTTCATTTTTTTTATTTGCGACAGATTCTAGCAACCACAGCCAAATTTAGCTTGTCATGATTCTGCTGTAAGCAAATTTGTATAGTACAATGAAAAGTAAAGAACTCGGTGGCGTGTTTGGTGCGATGATAATCAAAAAGTTTGTGAGGGGTATGTCTCAGGGTAGACTGACGGATGCCGGATCGTCGGAAGCGGTGCGTGCTGCGAAAACGACCAAAAGATACCAGATTTAGGTTTGGCAAGGTTTCAAAGAGTAGGGAAGCCCGTAAGTAAAAATATGAATAAAGTGTGATCAAAACAATCAAGATACAACAAAAACAACAAACAACCGGGCTCAACTGGAATATGAAGTTGTTTACACGCAAATTGGTTCGGTCATGCCAAGCAAAAAAGCATCTAAAATACCTCATAAGAAGGACATTGGAGAAGGAATTGCGAAATCTTTGGACGCCCTGAAACATCTAAAAGGCCCTTTCCCTTAGAGTAAGTTACAATCCAGCAATTACTTTGAAGGAAATCAGTTTTGATTTTGCATAATTTTCACCTAGGTGCACCAGTGCTTGCATCACAAAGCTTAAGCAATTCCGTGTGTTTCAGGGTAATTTCCTTGAGGCATTTCATGTCAATCGATTCTGCTATCAAATCATCTGGACCAGCGGCTAAACAAAGGGACTTTCTTGAATATTCGGGAACTAAGTTGCTGTGACCCTTTCTTCATTCGAGAGACCAAATTATTACACATCAAGTTGTGTGAAATGTGAAAACATTCAATTGAAGAATAGCCGCGGAAAAACCAAATGTGTTGTGGCACCCGGAAACTGGGAATTTCCCACAACCTTGTTTACCATGGTTTTCAAAAAAAAAAACAAACAACCTGAACGAAACTTTCCGGTCCTCACATCTTGCCCAAAATGAAGAAAAAAAAAAAAAAAAAAAAAAAAAAAAAAAAACAAAACAAAACAAAAAAACAAGAATTCCCTTTGAGAACCGTATTAAGAAAACAAGCGTCAACACAGTCTTGCAGTTTTGGCTCAAAACTTTGGCTAGGTTCCGGTGAAGAAAGAATATCAACTGAGTGTTCAGCCACAAATACACGCATCATCAAATGATAATGTGGTAACCTCTGGGTGCGTTTCTTGAATCTTGCTGATAATAATCAAAACAACTGCAGCAACCAATCAGATTTGAATCAGCCAATTGGGCATGCCCCTTTTCCAACCTTATCGGGAGAAATGGAAATGTCGTAGCCATCACGCGGCTCCGTGCGGCTCTAATGGGAAGGCTACTCCGACGTGGAAGTTAATCTCCGAATGAAATGCGAAGAAAAAATGTCGCATTTTGACCACCTCAGCTTCCGGGGATAAACTTCGTCACTGGGTGGAATAAGAGAGAAATTTAATATACGGCTATTCTTATTTCACTCTCCTTTTATTTCTTCCTCCATGAAGTTTCTTATATCATATCATCAAGTGGCCAATAGAAAAAAAAACTTCATTAAGTTCTTTTACTCGGCTGTAACAAGTCACGACAGAAGAAAAAAAAAAAAAAAGAAAAAAAAACAGTCTTGGTTTGGGAATGCATGACGTTCGGTTCCCGGGGTAATTCCGGGGACAGGATCTTCGGGCGGTCGGAGTTTGTTTCTTGCCGTCGCCGACGCGACATTTGAATCATCCGTCCTGCCGAGACAAGGATGAAGTGAGTCGCGCAATCCGGGGTTTGAAGTCCATGAGATTCACAAACATATATTAGGTCATGCCCCGCCCCCATACCTATAAATTTTTGTCCTCCACCTATTTGAATTTGATACGAATTTGATTCTTTTTCTTTTGAGAAGATAAAAACATATTATCACTGATTGATTACCTCAACCCTCAGCAACTAAACCTAGTCGTTTATTGATACCCGTTTGAGTTTTTCTTCCATCCATCCGAAGCCCCAAACTATTCCATAAGATGTCTTTTTTCAGATCTTTGCAAAACACTCCAGCTACTATCTCTATTTTCCATAATGCCCGTGTCCCTACCCTGGCCCGCGTATATGCTAACTTGGAAAGATCTTACTTCAAGTTGAACGACGAGAAAAACTTGTTTCAGATCGACTTGGTGGCCAAGGAGATGCCCACTTACGACCAGTTCAAAATGATCTACTCTCAGTGCGTTCACTCTGAGGAAAGTAAGAGTGCTTTAAAAGCAGCTTTCCCTCTTTTGAACGATAAGTTGACTAAGCTGAAGGATGCCAGTATCACGTTCAAGGCATTGGGCATGAACAATGAGCGTGGATTCCGTGTCTTTTCTGAGAGTGAGTACGAGAAAATTCACGAGGCGTACACGGAACTTGTGAACCAAAAGGAGCCGGACTTCGACCCCTCGCTTGTGTTCAAGGCGCCATTACTCGTGGACTGGGATCAGAACCTTATTGCTTGCAATGAAGATGGCTTGGACCTTATTTTGCAGAAGTACAGACCCGAAGAAACCAACGAGCACTTGAGCCCTGCTTAAAGCTGATGCGGCTGGTGACGCTGATGCTTATGCATGCTGCTTTTGATTCCCAACGACGGGGTATATCTTGAGAGTTTACGAAGAAACGAACAGATAAATAATGAATATTTATAAGAATAAATGAAAAAGAAAAGAACACTTTCACAAACTCTGTTACTTTAATCCATTCAAGAACAGACGCGTGATACAGAAAAAAAAAGGGTTATCGGTTTGCAATCTTCCGAGTAAAAACGACAATCACGTCCAAACTGGTTCTATTACAATCTAATTTAGCACCAGAGAAAACCTGTCTATTTACGGTGAGCTCTTCGCAGATGTCGAAGAATTTGCTTTTTAAAATCACCCGAGAGCTGGATTAAACCGGATGGGCGGAGTGGAGTTACACTAGGGTAACACGTGTAATGGGTGTGTTTTGTATAATACCCACAAGCCCCAAAATTCCTGCCGAGCCATATTTCACAAGAAGCTCATTGGATTGCAGAAGTAGATCCTCAATTTTCAAAAATATGTCAAAGTTCCCAAAAAAAGACGAGCGTCCATACTTTGTACCTTGTGTAGCATCAGTGGCCTCCGACAATGTGTGACAATGTGTATCATTAAAATCCCCTTCCATAACATATTTCCATTTACAGGTCCATGACATCATTAAAGCACTCGAACAAGTATTATAAACACCAATTTCTAAGCCTGGGCGATGTAGTGGGATATGTTGGCGTGGTGTATATTTCACATCGCCAATTATTGAACAGTGGACAGTATTTAGTTCATGGGTCGGTGCGATCAATTCAGCCGAAACGTCTTGAAGAAACCCCTCCTCACCAGAGAAATCCCACTGATAGATTACCATTTCTCATGGCAATCTACGCGGTAATGTTTGCACCGGCTAGAAAGTTTCATGGGGTTTCCCTAGATAGTCTTGCTTGAAGTAGTGGACCACATTTAGCACCATGACCTTGTTGGTCCAACGGAGGAAAGCTTGTTGGAATTCATGATTGAACTTGGGTTGTATCATTGTACCATTCAAAGTAACCCCAATGTTTCAGCACTGATTTCAAACATGCAAAAATGATATGCCAAGTTGGCTGCTCCATTCTTTGGAGCTCGCATGATGTCCAAGATCCAAATAACACCTGCACGCACAATGCATTGGCCAAATCTGGGAGAAGTGAAATTACTTTTTTGAAAACTGGCAGCTTATCAAACAGGGGGGTTTTTTTATTGGCCATGCTCGTGATAGATTGGCCATGCTTATGATGTATTGGGCCAGTAACTTGCCTGCTGTATCGATAGCTGCGAAAGACCCCGGTGCGGACTGGTGCCCGTCAGAATCAGGAAAAGAAAGGCCAAAAAGAATTGCGACACTTCGAAAAGAGTGTAGCGAACACAGCTATTTCTTTTTTTCTTTCTTTTTAGTTTCATTTTTTTTTCAGAAAATCCTTAGGTTCATCAAATTGGCAGAAATTTTCAACCTCTTTCAACTCCTATGGGTTGCGTGTGTGCATGATTTCCCGACATTCACGCGACATTGTTGGGTAGAATGTCTCCAACCCCAAATCTCGAAACCCAATCCCAAACCAAAAGCGACCTTGAACCTAGAGAGTGTATTTTTTTCCGTTCTTCCAAGCAAACACAATAAAACAGCACACACTCAAAATGGCGGAAAAATCCACATCTGGAGCACACCCCAAGAAGTGGCTTATTGCTTACAACTCCATTTCCTCGTCGCTATGGTCAATTGTCTTTTTCAACACGGTCTTTTTGGGTAGTCTTTTGGGCCAACCGTACCTCTTTCAAAAGACCAGCCTCGTGCTCACCATTATCCAGTGTTTCGCCGTGGTCGAAATCGTTAACTCTGTGACGGGAGTTGTGAAGTCTCCCGTGTTTACAACCGTCTCGCAGGTGTTTTCCCGGCTCTTGATTGTGCTCGGAATCATGCAACTCCTTCCCGATTCCCCAGCCAACACCCACTGGGTTTACGCGACATTGTCTCTTTCTTGGTCCATCACCGAGGTCGTCCGGTACTCTTACTATGCCGCCAACTTGATGGACTCGGCAACCGTGCCATACTGGCTCACATGGGCTAGGTACTCGTTGTTCTATGTGTTATACCCAACCGGTGTTGCTTCGGAAGTGTCCATGATTTACATGAGTCTTCAATCCGCTAAAACCACCGTAGGAGCATGGTATTCATGGTTGCTTTTTG
Source organism: Metschnikowia vanudenii (assembly GCA_030583145.1). Lineage (NCBI taxonomy): Eukaryota > Fungi > Ascomycota > Pichiomycetes > Serinales > Metschnikowiaceae > Metschnikowia > Metschnikowia vanudenii. The sequence continues at coordinate 43,023 of JAJMHT010000140.1, forward strand.
CCATTCTCTTCACTTACCCTCCAGGCTTGTACACCTTGTACACTTACATGATCAAGCAGAGAAAGAAAGTTCTTGGATCTGGCAAGGTTTCATCGCAGAAGAAGACCCAGTAGACTTTGTCGCGATAATCCCGTGAAAATTTCTATATTTGCTCAGCAATCAGTTCGAGCCACTCGATAAGTCGCTGCATGTATTCCATTATCGTGTCTCCCTCGACGAATTCGTGATCACTCTTGTGGTCGTCCAGTGGAGCAGCAAACATGGCACGAAGGGTGAAGCTTGGAGAAGACTTCTTTGGTTTTTTCACTAAACTTTTTATGAGGATTTGGAGCCTTGATCTCACCACAAGCGAGTCATACTTGGCACATAGTTTAATCAAAGTCTCCGTGACCAAAGAGTTCGGCATGTAGTTGTACCATCTCACGTCCCAGCTGACGAGCTTGGCCAAGCAAAGCAAGACATTGTCAAGAGAGAAATGCCCCTTTTGGAGCTGTTTCACAAACTCCTGGTATATCTGTGACGAGCTGTTTTGCACAATTAGCTTGTTCGTGTAGTGACGGCCATCATAACTGTTACAGAGCGGGTCAATAGTAGATGCACACACGTCACTAAGCACAAACTCGTTGTAAATCTCAAGCATCTTGACGGTGCCGTAGTAGTCGAATCCAGCGTCCGCAGACAGGCCAGAAATGCTTGTATGGATTGCGGATAAGTTGTCCCTCAAATTGAACTTACATGCCCAGCCAATGAAGCCGATCATCCCCCAGGAAAGAGCGCTTCTGTCCTGGTCTTGGTTGGAAATTTGCACCATGACCCGGAGATCCTCGTAGATGACAAGAAACAACAGTTGAAGCCACTGCTTTACGTCTACGGCGGCCAACTTCTCGTGATTGACTACAAAGTCGCTGGAGGAAGACCGCTGTCTCGTGCTGAAGGTATCGTTCTTGATGTGCACCAACTTATCCCATCCCACCAACGTCACCATAAGGGTGACCAAGTCGTAGGTCCGCCCCCAGGTGGACTTTGAGTCAAAGTCCGCAATCGACGACCATGGGTCCCCTGCGGACTGCGCCGCAAGAGCGAGTTTTTTAGCACCAGGCCCCGCCAAATTTATGATACGTTGATCCACGGCAGAAAGCTCCAAGTTCGTAGCTAAGAATATCGGCGTTCGGTAGAATGGGCCGCAGATCGGGTGCCTGAGCTGGGGCTGGTGGTGGAACTGGTCGTACCAGATGGTTGTCATTGATGCCAAGTCGGTACCTGCCACGCGATCAGCATCTTCTTTCGGAACGGGGAAAAATGCCTCAAACGTACGGAGCTCGACGGGCTTGTTTCGCAGAGTCCGTTCAAGGAATGTGGTGGCATAACTATCGCAGATCCCGTCAACGTCACTCTGCACCGCCAAATCCTGCTTGGAAAACGATATGGGAAACGCGTTGATGGTCTCCAACGCACGACTGTACTGCCCGGACATTACATAGCTAAGGGCCAAGGTATACCATGCATCGAAATCAAGAGGCAAGAGCGTGACGGCGGTGGCGGCGATCTTAGTGGCCACCTCGTACGATTTCCTTGCAATGAGGAACCGAGCCTGTTCAATCAACAACAACGCGTTCTGACACAGCAGATGTCCATGCGCAGTGAGATTCTCGTGCACCAACTGTAAGAAACGCAGGTCGTTGTTTTTGCTGGTATCCGCCTTGAGCAATCTACATACAACAAAGTCGAATTCGTGGGCGTAAGTCTCACTGATCCAGCTTATCACGGATTCGGAGATCGAGCTTGAAGAATCAAGAGAAACCACCCGCACTAAAGCGTCCACAAGGTAGTTTCTGTACTTAGAGGTCTTGACAAAGTCCGCTCCGCATGTAGACGCCAGACCATAGCGGGGGCGCACACCCGAAAGATGGCCCTTGCCCAAAAGAGAAACGAGTCTGCTGGCTGCAGCCCCTAGTTTGGAGGCCGAACTCACTTGCGACGGCAAGTTGACCGAGCCACAAAGTTGTCGGGCACGGTCGTCCGTACTCAAACAAAGCCGCGTGAGCGTCAGGGCCGCAAGTTCTTTCCAAAAAGAACTCGGGACCTGCTGGACCGTCTCACCGCTGTAACTATGCATTTTCTTCAGCAGATGCGAGTAAATCGTGTACAGCGCGTCCACCGAGACCGCCAATTTGCGTGAACGAGGAACTGCCACCACGTACCGTGCCCGGAACTCCGCCCGGCCAAATATATTGTATGCACAGAGCGTAATCACCATTTGTTTTTCATGGTAGACGCCAAGTGCAGCCACATCGACCGAACGCAGCCACAAATACGCGCCGTTGGCGGCGTGAAGGCCAATTGCCCTTGTGATATACGTTTCCACCGCATTTGCGCCTCCTGAGAAATCAAGACCATTCACATAGTGGAAAAACCCCACATACCCGTCCTCCTCTTTCGTGTTTGTTGAAGCATCCCTAGCCTCGAACGAATTGTGCAAAAACTTGCTGGATTTTTCGCCATAGTGCCGACCCCAATGAACCAAGTCCAGCGGCCCTGTCTGAGGCCCAGCAGCGAGCATCTGGTCCATTGCTTTGGCCCGAATACCCAAAGTATTGCCGAATCGGGCCTCTCTGATCCACGGAAGGGTGGGGTTGGCGATTTCGAGTGAAACTGGGGGGTTTTCCACGCCGAAACTGCTCTGAGCAGACGCCCTCCTGGATTCTGCCAGCAGAACTGAAGCCATTTCTGTATAATCGAAGACTTATGTGGCAAAATAACCGGTGGTTATCTCGTCTAAATTTGGCACTGTACGGTAAACAATAGTTTAGGTGTGTGCATGAGCAGATCACGTGCAGCACTCAACACGAGGCCGCTTCTACTTGCTAAAGAATTAGTATATGAAATATGAATGGTGGGTATTTCCAAAAGAATTGTGGATTTATTTTAAGACGCAGTTTGAGGACGCGATAATTTTCATTTGTTTCAGCTTTTTCCTTCTTGAGTTATTTTGTTACATCTTTCATTCAATCATCACTTTGCGATGGACATGGCCGCAAAAGGGTGCGACATTGGCAGTACTATTCCACAATGTTTCAACAGAAATATATGAGGCTAACGCAACGAACGCCTTGTTTGCTCCATCACTCGCTTTATGAAACTTCCTCGATCTTAGAAAGCGGCAGGGTATCCATGAGTCGCCTCAAACCATCTACAATGGTCCAGATATCAAGATCCTCGGTAAAGTTGATAGGTCCCTTGACCCCACGCATTACTTGGTACGACTGCCTGATTTCAAAAGACGCCACACAGTGCTCCACTCTGGTCACAAGGTGATTCAAGAGTGCCACAACATCAGCTTCTTTTTGGGTACCCTTAAGACTGCTCATGTAGAGGTCACCGCATGACTTCAGATACTTCTCATCGTTTCCAGTATATCCCAGGTTCATCACCGAGCAAATGTGCTCTAACCTCAAAGAGAGTGACCGTAAAAATAGCACTGAATCAATAGGTAACGTTCCAAGCACTCTTCCACTGAGCTCCAGGTCTTGAGATAATCTCTTCTGGAAAATATCGTATCTTTTTGCAAGTATTTTGGGGAACGCAAGCACTATCTTCTCGGGCGTTTCAAGGCCCTTTAACTTACGCTCACCAAGCTCGATGTATTTGTATCCCATGTCTTCAATGGCATTAATTTCCTTTTCGATGATCTCACCGGCTCCAACATTACCCTCATATGCCGCCTCTAGCTTTAGCTGACCTGCCTCGATTTGGTCGTGCAAGAAATAGAGCTGTTCCATTTCACGCAAAAAGTCAGAGCTGACAGCAATTTGTCCTCCGTCCGCACTGGACTCGATACGCGAAGCCCTATTGACCATAGGCCCAAAATAATCCATTCTACGCGTCACCATATCGAGCTCACATACTGGAGCACCCCAGTGGATACCCATTCTGACGGACAAACCCCGGAAAAGAACGTTTCCAGAAGAATCCGTTACCTCACAACCCTCGTTGGTCTCTAGTATCTCATTTGGCCAATCCTCAACCAAAAGTTGGTTTTGAACATTGAAACACCAAAGAAGAGCCGAGGTAGGTGTTGGAAACGACACCATGAAGGAATCACCTTCTGTCTTAACTTCGTAACCTCCCACAATTCGCAACTGGCGCCGCATCATAGTATTATGCAACTTAATCGCCGATCTCATTGCAACTGGGTATGTATCCCATAACAATGTAGAGTTTTTAATGTCAGTAAACACCAAAGCCAATTTCCCAACAGGAGGCTCGATCTCATCGTTCAACCTTCTTAAAGCAGTATCACCAGATGGCACTCCGCGGTCTCTGCGCTTTTTCCCGGTGTATAGCTCAGTCTCTTTTCCAAGGTTCATGTAAGAAGAAGCTAATTTTTGTCTCCTTTTCTTCTGGTCACCCAAAGAAATCACTGTTACCGAAATCCTCTCAGTAGCACCGTAGCAAATTGCATGATCTCTTAATTTTTCAGCAGCAAGCATGGGGTCATCCTTTTCTTGTCTTGCAAGGTCCACAGCAAGATCATACGTAACGTAGTCCCAAAGAACTTTAGACGCCATGATAATAATGGCGTCAGCACCACCAGGGTTGTAAACTGATACACTGGGTCCACTATGCGTGTGTGGAACATAGTTGTAAAATCCCACACCACGCGAAACATGAAGCGTGCCGTCAAGAGCACCATCACCAAAAACGTACCCACCAGAAGCTCGAATTCGTTCAAATTCCTTTCGCAGTGTTGGATCATGCTTTGTGGACAATAATGTGTAATCTGCATTACTCTTTGACAACACAATCTCGATGTCGCCCAAGTTGGCAGAGTAAACAACATTATCCTTAATGTAGACCACAGATATGCAACATCCCTTGGCAGCATCTTCTACGAGGCTCAAGTCGTTGAGTTCTGGGAAGGTAGACGAAGGTGTGTATGCTCCAAACTTCTTGCTGGCAAACACAGAGTTGACTTCTTTATTTAAAGTCAAGAAAGCACGTCTCAAGGCATTTGGAATTTCCTCGTCCGAGTCTATCTTCTCCAATTCAGAGGTGAACTGAGGTATGAATAATTGCTTCGTCAAGAACGAAATCAAGTGACCATGACCGTGAACCGAAGACCCAATTCCGTCACATGACATAACAAGAACCTCATTTTCATTACCTCTGAACTTTTGAATGAATGAATCTCTGAACGCGATTGCTTCTGCATTTCCCATCGCATCGGATACACCATAACCTATGTCATCTAATTCAGATGAGGAAGTACGGAGCCGCACATTAACGCTTTGATCAGGAACCCTAGGAGTGGTTAGTGTAACATCCATCAAACCTATCACCTTGAGGTTTTCAAGGACCAAAAGACTATCCAATGGTTCATTTGCTTCATCGTTCATGATATAACTCTGCTTGATTTCGAACCTTCTATTTCCCGAAAAGTTTAGATACTTCAAACGTTTGTTATAAGACCAATTCCAGTCATAGGGCCAGTTTGAAATGTTATACCTCAAAACATTGGACCCAACGTCCAAGTGGGCCAAGTGCTGACATTTGCTCAATTCAGAAGGCAATGTCTGCAACTTATTTCCATTGACAAACAAGCGGGTAAGATCGGGTAGGTTTTCAAGATCCTCTGCGGGTAACTTTGTCAAACTGTTTCCGGATAAGAAGAGCTCCGTTAAATGCGTGAGTCTTGCGAGAGCTCCTTCTGGTATTTCAGAGAAGTCGTTGTATGAAACATTCAATACCCTCAAGCTTGTCAATAAAGCAATGGCTTCGAAAGAGTCTTCGTTAAGATTATTGTCCGCAATTTGCAAAACTTTTAAGCTGTCAGAAAGCGAAATAATATCGCTTCCCATTGTTGAGTTCTTTGGGCTTCTATTGGTTTCTGAGGAATTGAAAATAGCTGATGAAGACATTTTCTTCGTAACGGCAAACAGAGGTTTTGGAACTGTTGATAGTATGTTGGAAGACAAGTTGAGATATGTCAAGCTATGCAAATTCCAGATTTCCAGTGGAATGCTATCGATGTTATTGGAATGCAAATCCAAGTATTGCAAGGAAGAAAGCCGGCCGATCGAAGACGGGATGTTTTGGATATTGTTACCAAAAAGAGACAAGTGGTTAAGTTTTGGCAAATTTCCCATTTCATCTGGTAAGTTGACCAAATAATTTCTGTCCAAAACCAATTTCTCGACATGTGGAATTTTGCTCACGAACTCTGCTGGTAAAGCGGTAATCTTAGCCTTAGAGAGGTCCAAGACGGTGAGCATCTGCAATACGATTTCAAATTCCAAAGATGTTATGGGGTTCCTATCAAGATGGAGAAGTCTTAACTTTTCCATTTTGTCACTAAAACTGGAGATGAAATTCTTAGAAGCATACATCACCTCGAGGTTGGGCAAAGATCCAAGAACATCAATATTTGAGATCCTATTGTAACGAATATCCAACCGCTTTAACTCAACCAATTTAGACATGGCTTGTGGTAAAGATTTACTCAATTTGTTTGTACTCAAGTTGAGTTTCACCAATTTGGTGAGTTTGCCGATTGAATCAGGGATCTTTGCCAAATCATTATAGGAAAGATCCAAGTCCTGCAAGTGAGAAAGTTCAGTGATACACTCAGGAAATTTTTGGAAGTAATTTGAAGACAAGTTGAGGGTAACCAAATGGGAAAGCTTACCAAAGGTCTTTGGCAAATAGTACAACTGGTTTGAGTTTAGTTTGAAGCTCTCCAACTTTTTCAAATGACCGATTCGGGCTGGAATCTCATCCAAAAAATTACACTCCATCAGAAGGGCCGTTAAGCCCGTTGCTTCCAAAAAATTCAAAGGGAATTTGGATGTACCATTGCGAGAAAATTTGATATTAGTCAAGTTCGAGCAAGATTGTATGAAATCCAATGGAATATAAATTGCGGGGTTGTCTGAAACATTAAGCCTCTCGATCTCGTACGTGTGCTGATGAAATTTGATGGGTATGGTTTTCAAATTATGGCTTGAAATGTCCACATTGATGTAATCCTTTGATAACGAAGTTTCTTCTTCGTGAGTAAGATTGCGGAATGCCATGTTTTCGACAACAATCTTACAGATTGAGGAGAGGTCATCCCTTCCCATTAGACTTAAATTGTCTTTCTCTGAGTATCCACTCAACGTTAATAAACCCATTTGTATTTTCAAAGGTCTCTCAAAGGGCTCTAAAAGCTTTACATTATTACCCACGTATAATGAAAGTTGAAAATTGGATATTGCGTCGAGAAAGAACTTTTTTTGTATCATCACGAGGAGTTCTGCTGCCGAAGTTTCCAAGGAGCACAATATGGTAGTGAATGTGTTGTCATCTTTGAATACTCTGATGATATGATTGGGGCCTTTACCTGGCTTTATGCTCGTTTCGCATAATCTATTTGCAATGCTTCCATACAATATTGGGAAAGCTTTATGTGGAAATGATGGGTGGTGTTCTGATTTTCGCTTTTGCTTTCTCGAGTCCAACGTAGCGTTCGAATCAGAGACTCTTCCAGTTGTGTTATCGCTGTTTATTGAAGCCATTGATGAGTTTTCCAGGGAGCGATAACGCCAGCTGTTGTTGCCCGCTGGGAGGTTTTGAGTGCTATCTGTGTCGGAGTCGTCCAGCTCAGAAACAGGGGTAGAAGTAGTGTTCGAGTAAAAACCCAAGGCAGTGACATCCCAAGAGTCTGGGGCTTTCCAGGAGGAGTTCTTTTGTAAATCTTCGTTCCCGGGGTCTTTGGTTCCTGCAAAATCGCGCGACCCGTCGCTTGATTCTAGTTGGTCTGATGTGGCCCTTGTGTTCCGAGCCAGCGCAGGTTTCTTGAGGATCGTTTGAATTTCGTCGAAATTCAAATCCAAGTCAAAAATCTTGGACGGGCTACCGGTTGCACCGGAGAAAGAATTGTGTTTTGAGGACTGGCCGGACAGTTTCTCCGAGAAGCGGCTCTCCTCCAGTACAGAGTGGTGACGTGGAGATTCGGGCACGAGGCTAGTTTGATGATGCAGCGATATCGAAGGAAGGCGGAACTTGTGTTTTGAGGAGCCGGTCGAACTCACGCTCTTTCTGTTATTGCTAACAGTCGCACCGGCAGCAGTGGATGGCAAAGACTGCGGCAGCCCAGAGGCAACAACTCCGTTCTGCGATACGCTCGCCAGCATATTGTGCGGACCCACAGATTCCGTGTTGTCTGACGCATTTATCAGTGCGTCCGAATCCTTACGGCTTGAGTGGATGAGTTTACCTAACAAAGTGTTCTTCTTGCGGAACCTGGGCTTGATGGGCTGTGACAATGGTGGGATGTTGGAGCGCACGCCCTTATTTTTATGAAAGCCCCTATAATCATCCTTGACACCATCTACTGATTCTTGGGCACGCTCCGTGTCGCTGAACCCGGGCAAAGCGCCATATGACAGTCTAGGCGAGTACCCATCAGCCGGAGGACGCACATGGGCATCATGGAACTCGTTGGTGGATGGAGAAACAGCCACTGGTGAGCGAGTTCGTGGCCTCTGTGGCTGTGAAGGTGTCCATGTTCCCGCAGCGGATTGAGCGCTCGAGTTTTGCGGCCGGATACCACTCTGTCGTTTAGCGACGCTCTGGAACTGAAATGCCAGCACCGGGCTCCCGCTCTCACCGGCCACGGAGTTCTGGGTATCACGGCATTCGCCTTCGTCTTCGTAAGAGGCCGGCTCTTTCGAATGTTTGTTCACCGGTCCCAAATCAGCTTCCTTTTTCGCCGGCACGTCGGAGTTCCCGGTGACATTGCTGTGGTGTTCATCGGTTCCGTTGGCCGTAGGCCTGCGTGACCCAGAGGCGGGTGCATCGTTTGAAGTAGCAGCAGATGCGGGCAGGCGCCCCCTGAGTTTGTCTGCGACGGAAGTTGAACTCATGGAGAAATGCTGACTTGCAGCCAAATCCTTCAAGGATAAGTGGGACTTGGACTTGTCTCTGCGTAGAAAGCTCATGTTCAGGGAATGGCCGGAAGAGTGGAAGTACTAAAAGGAAATAAAGCAATCAAAAAGAAATCTTTGAAAACCAAGTGTTTTGTTTTGGATGAAAGGGGCAAAGAAAACTAGTTAACCGTGGCCAAATAAGAATTTCGTGCTGGGAAAGGGCAATTCCAATGGATACTTTTGTCCGGCACCGGTGGTGAGGCCCGCAACAAAAAAATTAAAAATTAAAAAAAAAAAAAAAAAAAAAAAAAAAAAAAAAAAAAAAAAAAAAAAAAAAAAA
>JAJMHT010000141.1:7828-26564 GCA_030583145.1 Metschnikowia vanudenii
AAAAAAAAAAAAAAAAAAAAAAAAAAAAAAAAAAAAAAAAAAAAAAAATTACAGGAAGGAGCCGATGAAAGCTACATAAGCTGGTCCATGGATACGGGGAAAGTTGAGAAGATAGTCCTGAAGGCCAACTCCGTGGGCCTGTTTCCGGTAAAAAGGGTTTAAACATGAAGCATTTTTTGCGGAATGATCAATAATTAGGTGTTACGTTTTGAAGTTATAAATACCTTACTAATATTTTGGCTTGCAGATATTTATAGCCACAAGAACTTTTCTTGCTTCGTTATTTTGCAGAAGGGCATTCATGCATTGAAAAGTACACAGTGATTATAAGTTGAAAAATGATTTGAAGCCCGCAACAGCCTTTTGGAACTTATTTTCAGGTATGGTTTGGGGTTCTTGATCGGGAACATATCTTCTTAAACACTCTAGTGTTTTTTCCGCTTTGGTAAACTGGATGCGGAACATCCTACGAACTCCATAAGGCACATCCACGAAACTATTGAACCTCTCTGAATAATATTCCATACTGTTTGTGAAGCTGGAAACCTTAAGTACATAATTACTTGTTTCAGGGTTGGGGTTTCCCTGGGAATCGTGTAAGATAAACATTTTCACATTGAGCTGGAATAGGTAATATAAGATTCGATGGTCCGGAGAACCAGCTAATCTATAGAGCTTCAAGTATTCAATGGAGTTCACCATGACTTCAAACATGCGGGATACAAAGTCAAGCTTTTTCGAAAGCTCCTTCTTATTGCGAATTGTTTTTGCAACCAAGCGGACAATATTTTCAAGTTCAGATTCTAAAGTTTGTGCCTGCAATTCGAACTCTTGCACTTCAAACTTCGTATCATACACAAATGATTTCAACTGGCCAAGAAAGCCTTCTAAAATCTCACCAGGATCACATGTTCTGTTGCCGATCTCATCACGCTTATAAGAATTGATGCAATGCAATGGTAGCTCACTTCCAGTAGCTTCTTTTCTTTTCTTGAACACATTTTTATTTTCGCTGGAACGAACGCTGGTAGTAGCAGCAGCTAACATGGAAGAAATGAAAGAATTTGCCATAAAAAACAAGAAGAATCTCATGATAACCTTTGTCTGTATTTAAAAAGCAAAAATATATATATATATAGATATAATATTATGATGATTAATTGACGGAGGTAGCTTTATTCTATTTCGGAAATCGTTGAAAAAAGCCTTTGGATTACAGCTCAACTTTCACACTTTAAGACTGGTAGTGGACGAAGATTTATCTGGAAAGCAAGTTTCAGAAGAAGAATGATCTATGAGAAAAATAGCTACTCCACTATCGATCTATTACAGAAACTACAGAACAATATTTTTGATTGGTGAATAAACAAGCGGGGTTGGCCGTCAAAAAGCATAGCCCTATTATATGAATGCAGGCAAGTTTCAAGTGTGTTCAGATTAATATTCTCATTGAAACTCTCCGTCATTTTATACCATGTGCTCATAAAAACTGCAAGAAATTAGACATAATCCCAAAATGTTTTGCAATTAAAGTTTCTTGCTCATTTTCTTTTTGCAGGGAAACCGAATTGAAGTGCGGTGTAATTCCCAGCATGTTCAATATTTGATCATGGACAAGAATACAATAGGGTAGCCCAAAGCAGCTTGCTTCACAAATTTCAAGTAAGAAAAGACTTAAAAACAAACAAGGGACAAAAAAAAACAAACAAAAAAACAAAAAAGAAACGGCCAACCCATATGATTAAGAAAGATATGCTGGGAATAGATTCTATTCAAGTGTCTTGATAATCATTTGCAGCCTAAACTGTATATCCATAAATCTAATATGAGACTTTGTCTAAAAATTCGAGAAATAATCTCTAGGACTCCGGCTTAAATCGAAAACCAAGAGCAGTTGCGATTAAATCGCCATGTAAAATAAGATACTGTGGTGTAACGTTACTTGAGCCCCCAACAAAAACCACAAAGAAAAAACGCGCAAACATCCGGCTTTAAAAATACCACACCGGTCACGTGAGAACTTACAGACATAAACACTGGACTGATCTTTATTCTGGATACAGTGTATACCGCAAGAAACACAGGACGAATACCTCCTAAATACAACAGAAATGGTATGTTAATAAGAGAAATTAATAAATTAAAGAAAATGGAAAATATAAAAGCTCCAGGGCTGTCGGGGTCTGATTTTTTTTCAGTGGCATGCTGAAGAATAAGCTTATGCAAACTCAAGTACTAACATCGTTTCTTTAGTCCAACACGAAAACTTATAAAGACGCTTTTGCACTTTTCGACAAGAAAGGTACTGGAAAGATTCCTATTGAGCACTTGGGTGACTTGCTCCGTGCTGTGGGCCAAAATCCTACCTTGGCCGAAATTGCCCAGTTACAAGAATCGGTCAAGCTGAAGGAGTTTGATTTCGACACTTACCAGAACATCATCAACAGACCCGATGGATTCAAGCCATTAGGACTTCCTGAAGACTATATTAAGGGTTTCCAAGTTTTCGACAAGGACCAGACTGGATACATTGGAGTGGGCGAGTTACGCTACATTTTGACCTCTATCGGCGAGAAGTTAAGTGACCAGGAGGTGGACGAATTGTTGAAGGGTGTCAATGTCACTTCAGACGGAAACGTTGATTACGTGGAGTTCGTCAAGTCCATCTTGGACCAATAGCTGAGCAGCAAATAGGACTAGAAACGAGAGAACAGAACAGGAAAAAAAAAGATACCCTCAAGTTGTATACAAAGCTCAAAAGAATAGTATTCTTCTCTGCATTCTCTTCTTTCAGGAATCCTGGGTCTGTGTTAAATAAACTTCTGGAATGAGGATCTGAGAAAGCATGTGTCTGGGATCCAAAGCACGCTTGTTGAACATTCATATATATTTCTCACCCACTTATATAAATTCCAGTATTCGATCTCATTAAAACGTTCAAGTCTTGATTCTCGTGTCTTTATAAAATCAAAATCTTTGACCTCACAAAAGAAAAAAAGACCCAGACATTTTCAAGGAAGTTTTTTCCCAGCAGCTTTCTGGTATTTCTTCTTGCAGAAATAGACCACCGTTTTATTTGATCCAAAGACAAAATAAAGACCCTGATTTTTGGCGTAGACCCTCGATATAACACTAATAAAACCCCAAGATTAAAAAAACAAACAAATATTTGGCTCCAAAAATGCTTTACAAGGTATTCTTGACTCTCTTAAGAGTGTAATTTAGTCTGCCTCTTTATTATCGCAGACCGCTATTTTGTTCTGGGAAATAACTTTTAACTTACACTATTCTAATCAACAATTAAATTAATAGGGTCATGAATTAGTGAAGTCGCAGAAGAGCGAGTACGAATAGCAAAGAAGAAAGATTCTGCATTGCTGTAATCGAAAAATTCAGATGCCTTATCTGATATATGTGTTATCTAAATGGCTGCACCATCACCGTCTCATAGGGCGGTGGGTATTCTCACAATGTTCTTTATTAGCCATCATATTGAACACACTAGGGATTTATTTTATACCCATACAATTTAATGAATTAAATTTATCAAATAATTTGCATTCTATTACTCCATTTTTTTTCTTTTTCATAAGGGTTTAAGAGTTTAGAGAGGGTCTAACGTCCCATTCGAAGTCTCGATGTCCTCACCCAAATTCTGGGGTGCGCGTGTCTGCAGTGAACATGAGCATGGGCCTCCTGCTGGTTTGAGGTAACTCAGAAGAACTCAGAAGACACACAACAAGCACAAAGATCGTGAAGAATTCCAATACAGAAACATCAAAGAAACAAAGAAATATCTACGAATATGAATCAAACTGAAATAACTTCAGACCCAAACGAAAATAACCAAAGACTACACCTATTTCCAAAAGAGCGGGTCTATACCATGGCAGTAGTAGCCGCAATGGTTGGTAGTGGGCAGGGCTTTTTCTCCGGGGTCAAAAGTTCATCGCTTCGGTATCTTACCGAAAATGCCCACCGCCTTCCACGAACTGTTGGTGGCTGGTACTTCTACCATAAGAAAAAGAACTACATCATGCTTTTAGCTGGGTTCAGAAATGCAGCTACATTGGCTGTGAAGTACTCTCTTGGGGTGTCTGCGTTTTTGGGTCTTGAGGCTGGTTTGGACTTTACGCGAGGAACCACCGATTTCATCAACACCGCCGTCGTAGGGACTGCTGCATCATATGCATTTGGCTCATATAAACATATGACCCGGGTGCAGAAATTCAACTATGTGAAAAAGGGATCGCTTTTGGCCCTTTGCTACGGCTTGGCCCAGGATGCCATGATTTATGGTCGTGGGGGACATGTGTGGTATACTCTGTTTTCTGGGCTGAAATCTAACATGTTACAACTTTGAACGATATACCTTTGATGACAATGAATGTGCTGGGGATAAATATGAGATGTGGAATAATTGTCTATCAAAAGAGAATGGTTTCATAATCTATTGACCATAGAAGATGTATTTCACTGGGGGTAACGTTCAAAAGTGCTCCAAAATCTTTCCATAGGAAAAGGGATTCTCAAGCAAGTCTTCTCAGAAATATGCTGGTGAAGCGAAGGGTTTCAAAACATTTAAAAGACTTGATTTATTTCATCACATTGCGTTTACCTACATACGGACCGTTTCCAACACGTGCTAATTCTGTTCGGAAGCATTTTGGGATTATTTATGTAAATATTAATGTTTCCTATAAATACATTAGTGTGGCATTGTTTCCCATAAAGAAGATCGCCCCTCGTCATACCTTGTTCTATAAAGTCTTTGTACATCTGCGTGTACTTCTTCTCGTTGTAGTATAAATAATATGAGCGTCTCGGAAACACTACTCAATCATCATCCTCACTCTCTTCTTCGTCGTCGTCTTCATCCTCGAGATTGACGGGGTACTTAAGCAATACGGCAGCGCCAGTCAACTGGTCGAGCTGCACACCACAATCATGGAGTGTCGAGAGCACATAGACATCACCTCCTTGTTGTTTGACATCGTCAGCAAGTGCAATGTAATGTTTACGCACAGCAATATCATCACTGCGAAAAAGGGCGTCAGTGAGCATGAGACTCTTGACAGCACCTGACTCCACCGCACGGACCACTTCTTTGGGACCGTACCATGCACGGTCATCATCCTCATTAAGAACTTTCTGGAATTCCTCAAAAGCTGCTGCCTCTTTGGCATATTTGGTGTCGTTGAGGCTGCGGCTCACACCAGGATCTTTGAGCACCTCTTCTAATCCCTGAAGGTACCCCGTCGACGAATGAACTACCAAAAACTTCGACTTATTTTTGAGTATGGTCTTGTTATCTTCCTTGATGGCTGCATCGAAGAGTGCTTTCTGGAGAGCCTGTGCCGTAAATCCTGGGGACGCCAAAATGATCACTTTCAATCTTTCGATGTCGAAGTTCCGCGTGAGCGTGGTGTGTACCATTTCAAGAAACTTCGCCATGGCCTTATCATAGGCACTTCCTCCTGCATCACCTCTACTCTTACGTGGAATTGCTTTCTCGATCTTATTCCGAAGAACGGTCATGTTATCCGTAACCAAGCATAAGTGCGCTACTCCTTCTTGCAAAACAACGGCACCTACCTCGGCCTTTTTCTCCACTGATGATGCCGCAAGCACTATTCCGTAACTGACCTCATCCCATTCGGGCTTATTGATCTTCAAGCTCTTGTTGAGTTGGACATCGGCCGTATGATAGCTTTGATTTGGAACATATTCACTTTGTTCTGTGGTTTTACCCCGGATCCGCATCGCCTCATCGCTGGGCACATAATCCACTGACTCCACAGCCAACTTCAACTTCACATGAACACGTTCAGCCTTGGAATTATCAGTTTTCTTGACATTCCGGATCGACAGAAGTTCCACCACATCACCCTTCTGGATGAGGTTGTAGAGTTGCCAGAGATCTTCCTTATCCTGTGGTACTAGTGAGAGCAGCCCACTCTTATCTTTCTCAAGAGCAATCGTCTTATCAAGAAGCTTCATATTCTTCCGAGTATGTTTTTTATTGTGTTTGATTTCGTGGATGTTCCAAAACAGAAAGTTTCTAATAACACAACGAACGAGCTAAAAAGTGCAACAAAGTTATCGCGTGTGTAATATATACAGATCGTTTTTTTTGACTTAATCTTCTATGACATAAGTAAAAAAAAACCCGTTGGCGATTGGGCTCCGGCTGCGAGGTTTGGGTGCAGTACACCCTGTTTATAGTGGCATAGGTTTGATGTTGAAACTTTCTTTTTGAAGTTGATACCTGGAAGTAAAAGTTGTAAAGGATGAGGTATATTGGTTGAAAGTTCTTTTTCTCTATTTAGTTGGTTTTAGTTTAAAAAGTGGGTATATTATCAAGAAATTTGATGAATATTGGGAGGCTCTTGGGAAAAATGTTGCTATTGAAAAAGACAGTAGTGGAGAGACCAACGAACATCAATTGAAAAAGAATAATATTGCAATTTACCAAGAAAAACAATAGTTAGGATATATAAAGTTCCCAATAAATTCTACCATGATATACTTTCACCACATATAGTAAACTTTTCGTAAACAGAATCTACGACGGCACATAGGTCGTTCACTACTACTTTTCCTTTCAAAATATGAGTTCAAATAAATACTAGTGTTAAAAAGTGGTCAAAAAAACAAACAAACCAAAAGAGCCACTTGTCCCTAAATGATTATGTATCAGATTATGTCTCATTGGGTGATACTAGACCCGTTTCTTTAAATGTTGCATTTCATTTACTATGACTCGTTCACATTACAGGTCTCCACCCACTCACCTCTATTTATCCCTCACCACTTTTCCACTTCTGTGGGACACCAGAAGAAAAACTTAACTTCCCTGTAAGGTTTACTTCACATCAGCCTTAACAATGGTGGAGTTCTTACAGAGCTCACCCTTAGCGTTGACCAATCTGACAGGCTCTTTACCTTCAGCGGTGTAGGTGACCTCAAAGGCGTCAGTAGTGGAGAAACCAGGTTGAATCGCCTCCCAAACCTTCTTCTTAGGGTTCAATTGCTTCTCTGGCTCGGCATTGTAGCCCTCAAAGAAAAGCTTGTCACCTGGCTGCGAGCCAGCAGGAGGGTTGACGAACTCAACAGTGTTCTCGTTAGAGGCACACAAAACCATGGCACATGACTTGACACCTCTCATGTTAACAGGCTTCAAGTTCGCAACACACACCACGTAACGTTCTTGCATGTCCTCCAATGGGATGTATTTGACCAATCCGGAGCAAACGGTTCTTGGGCCCTCAGCATCTCCCATATCGATAGTGGACATGTACAATGAGTCTGCATCTGGGTGCTTGACACACTTTTGGATGAAACCTACACGCAAATCAATCATTCCAGGGTTAGGAGGCACAGCTGCGGCCTGTTGCTTAGCCTGTTGCTCAGCCTTAGCCTTAGCCTTAGCTTCCTTCTTAGCCTTGGCAGCCTCTGCGCTGGCTTTCTTGTCAGCCTCACTGATTGGTCCCTTTCCTGCCTTTTTCTCTTGAGGAGCTTTTTTCTCAGAAGCCTCCGGAGCAGCAGCTTTAGCACCCGCCTTTTCGCCAGCAGCCTTGTCAGCCGCAGCCTTGTCAGCAGGCTTCTTCTTTTCCTTGATCTCTCTAGCAACGGCAGTGTCCACATTAATCACCAACTTTTCGTTTTCAGGTACTTCAACCAAAGTGCTTTGCACCAAATCGGCCCATCTCAAGATATGTCTAAACTTGGCATACTCCTCAGGAGATTTCCATTGTTGTGCAACAGGCAACACTTTAGAGAAAAGCTCCAAGTCAACCTTTGCAGGAGTTTGACCAGCGACAAAAGTCTTGCCTCTCAAGTCGTTGTTCAAGGCATCCAAAGTTTCTGGCTCATCCAATCTTGTGGAAAGAGTGTGGAATTGTGCCTCAAGGGCCTTGCCCTCGGCAGTTAACTCTGGGAAAACAGAGTCCACGGCCTTGGAGACGTCTTTAAGAGGGAGTTTTGTGAATTTAGAGAGGAAAGTAGCCATCTTCATACAATGATTTTGGTGATTATGAATCGTTCGTTCAAGTACAAGATTTACAGGTTATGACTCTGCGACCTCCGCAGGCTGGAAAATTTTGGCCCTGCGCACGTGACCCGATCCTTAGTTGCAAGAAGCGGGCTCTTGTGTACCTACATCATCAGATGGCTATTAGCTATTTCTGATTTATTGGGGTCGAGCGACTTTTTAAATTATATCGAATGTCTTTTCAGCTATTTTTCTTCAGCTTTTTACTGACGTCATAACATTTGACTAGTATTGGCTGCTCGCTGCCGATGTCCAGTCAAGGCACCGTCAAGGATCATCAACTTCAAACTTGCAAATATTTGTCTTTCATGTCAAATTTAGGGTTTGAATTCATCACTTGTCATCCTCCCTATAGTAGAAGTTGTTCTCCCACCGGATTTGGTCCATCGTATCCATCATGAGCTGCGTCTCACTCCAAGGTACTACGTCGCACTGCGTCCTCTTAGCTGTGATTGCATCAGCAACCGCATTTGCTTCGTATATGAAACCGTTATATCCAGATGTCACGATGTCATCATTGATTTCAATGTTATTCTTAGAAGGGTCTTTAAAAACCACACGAAGCTTTCTGGGTTGTGCTGGGTTTTTGGCATACATCTCCAAAGTGCCCTGCGTACCCTCTACTCGAAGAAAAGGCGATGGCCCATCAACATGGTTCGAGCTCGTAAGAACTGCTTGTTTTCCATCTTCGAGCTTGACAATATAAGTAGCCACATGATCCACATGATCCTCGGGGTCAAGCGTAAGAAATGACTTCACCTCGAATTTGCATGCAGGGGACTCTGCCAAAAGAGCCCGCATATAAGTCAATGGATAGATGCCAATATCCAAGGTAGCACCCGCAGCAAGACTTATATCCCTTGCTCTGGAACTTGTAGGAAGATCACTGACGTCTGCACCCATTGAAAAGTCGGCCGTCATTCTATGCACATCGCCCAAAACCTTCTGTTTGTAAAGAAGGTCTCTAGCTTGATATAAAAGGGGAAAGAAACGCGTCCACACTGCCTCCATGACAAACAACCCACTCTTGTCAGCTTCAGCCAACACTTCGCGTGTCTGATTACCTGTAACCGTAAATGGCTTTTCACAAAGCACATGCTTTTTATTCCGTAATGCAGAAAGAACTTGCTCCTTGTGAAAAGTATGCGGAGTACCAATATACACTATATCAATGTTTGGGTTTGCGAAGAAGTCTTCGTACGTTTGTGCTAACGGCTCTTGTCCCTGGTTGGTTTCCTCAGTAACTCCATGCTGGCTCAAGAATTTCTGCCCCTTTTTTGAGTCAGAAGAGCCAACACTTACAACCACGTGCTTATAACATTTGTTCTTGTTGCTCAACACCAAGTCGTGCACAAATTGGCCCGAGATATTTCCCGCACCGAGAATTCCCCAGCGAAGTGGCATTGCGTCGAAGTATTGGTATCGGTTTAAATTTCTGCTCTGAGTATGCGAAATCAACACTCGGGGAGGTTAATTGGTTGTGTTCGAAGATACAGAAAATACGCACCTAGTGAAGCCAAAAAAAGGAATTCTTCGTTTTCTTCGAGCGGTTCACTGTATTTATACACACCGCCTTATCCATACACACCAAAATGCTGCAAATAACCACAAAGAAGCACCACGCTACTTTTCTTGAAACATATGCTTCTTTAAAATTTCAATTGAAAAAGAATACAACTACGGGGTTCTCTATTTTCCTTATTTTTATATACAAATTTGCCTCTCGAAAAAGAAAACACGAACCTCTCTGAGGTCAATTAGGGCAATTGAATATGCAGAAATACTCCTGAGTTTGAAAATCCAAGGCCATTGACTTCAATTCATATACTAAGACACTGTTTTTGTCGTCGTGATTGAAATTGAGCCAATTAATGGGGTCCCATAGATTATTTACAGAAACCCTTTTTTAATCTATCCCCATTGTGAAAAAAAAGAAAAAAAATCAAATAATCTTCAATTTTTGAGCTCAAAAAAAGTGTCATTCAGCCACTAGCTTCGGAATAAAAGCTGCCGTTTTCAGAAGATGTTCGTGGGCTGCATTATCACTAGGTTGCATTTTTGCGGACACCTCATGAATTTGCAAATGAAAAATGCAACGTCGCGAAGATAGCCAGAGTGTGGAGAAGGGGGGGCCAGTGGGACTTACGGTAAAGATAACGCGTGTGTACTGGCACATGGGAACATAACCATGACCATGGTGGAAAATATAAGACCTCAACAAGAATGAGAGAAAGAAGAGTAAAAGCTTGAAAAGCGAAATATAAAGACAGGAAGGAAAAAGCCGGAAAAGAGTGGAGCATTTTCTAGAATTTTGTTTCTTTGAAATTATTATATTAAAATGGTTTCTCATTTCCACCATGACCAAATTGCACAGGTAGGGTTCACCGTGATCCGCAACTTTCTTACTAAAGAAGAAGTTGAAAAGTACAGAAATGCCGCAGAAAGAGTGGTAGAATATGCACGGGCTGGAAACTGGAAAGATGTGCGGACTCGTGGGAAACAGTTCCCACCATGGCCTGCGAACTATAGTCCCGATATTTGGGGTATTACTGGACTCATGCATCCGGCATTAGCAGAGATGGCCACGCCATTTCAAGAACTTTACTCAGAAGATAAGCTATTGGATGTTGCTGGTGATATATTACAGACCGACAA
The DNA here is from genome assembly GCA_030583145.1 of Metschnikowia vanudenii. Classification (NCBI taxonomy): domain Eukaryota; kingdom Fungi; phylum Ascomycota; class Pichiomycetes; order Serinales; family Metschnikowiaceae; genus Metschnikowia; species Metschnikowia vanudenii. The sequence goes on from JAJMHT010000141.1 coordinate 18,537, forward strand.
AGATGGCTTGGTACTTGAGCTTTTCAATATGCTCATCAATCCCCTCACAGACTTTGAATTGGACTGGCATCGTGACCTAATCAGGCCCGAAGTTTCACCCGAGGAAGAGGCGGCACAGTTGCTCAAGGACCCGAATGCTGGCACGCAGTTCAATTTAGCATTGACAGAAGATAAATGTCTTATTGTGGTTCCAGGATCACACAAGCGAATCCGCACAGAAGAGGAGAGAGAGAAGACGACCGACGAAAGCAGGAAAAAGCACATCAGTGGACAGATTGTTGTGGAATTACACCCAGGAGATATAGTTTTCTACAACAACAATATTTTGCACCGAGCAGCATATTCGTGCAAGGAAGTACGTTTGACACTACATGGATCATATGGCCATCGAGACCACGGCAAGTCACGGGCACTTGGAGTCCTTCAGCATGGAGTTGCTCAGTGGTTGGATGAATTTAAGCCAGTGAATGAGAATATGGATCATTTGACAAAAGGATTGAAAGAAATAGTGGAGGAATTTAAGGGCCAACATTTGGGGTATGCACAGGACGGATAGCAACCCAATATGGTTGTATGTTCAAAGAGAAAGAGAACAAAGTTAGTTTGATCTGGCGAGTTCTGAAAGAATTTGGTACGTTGTGGTAATCTTTATGCTTTTTGGGTCGTACTCTCGTATCCTATACTCAAGGGTTTTTAGTAGCGAATATTTAATACACCGTCTTCTTTGTGGCTCAAAAGACTTGAGTCATTAGTGTATTGGACAGTATTCCGTGTACATTTATCATCGAGAACGCGACAATTGGTTCACCTTATGGAAGAGAAACTTTTCCTGAACTTAAGTTTAAAATAATCATGTGAAGCAGTTCAAGTTTCAGTCCCAAATACAGGTATCAGCTCCAGGTGTGTGAAGGGTAGTTCAGCCATAGGTAATTCAACAATATGTGTAATATTGTACTTGATACTTGTTTGGCTCTTTACCAAGAAGGGGGAAAAGGCCGGTTATTATCTATTGTGGGCAAGTGCGGCGTAAACCACGAACAAGGATAATAGCTCACCCATTAAAGGCCAAGTTATGATGGTAACAGGTGAGCAGAAAGACATAACAGTCAACCTAAGTGGGCCAAGTCCCTGACAAGTGGGCCAAGTCTCTGACAGTAGGCATGTGAATCAATAATGTGAATCAATAATGTGAATCAATACGGCCCCACCGATCAATGGAGAAACGAAAACACACAAGTTCAAAAAAAAAAAAAAAAAAAAAAAAAAAAAAAAAAAAAAAAAAAAAAAAAAAAAAAAAAAAAAAAAAAAAAAAAAACGATATCAATAAACGCATCTAAAGAAATTCAAAAAAGAACGAAAAAAAAAGCTTTCCTTATCTTTAAAGAGAGGTGAAGGACAGAGGGTTGTCTCTTGGAAAGTATAATGCTGGTCGCACCCGTGAGAGATGCACTATTTTTGGCTGCGATTGTATGACTAACAACTATATGCTGTCGCACGGCCGCAGTGGTAAGGCCCTATATATACTGCATCATCGGCATAGTTTCCACACTATGTCCCACCGCAATAGTGCCAGGCGAAATGGCCACAGATGAAACCAACACAAAATTAGTATGTTTAAATTTCATTTAACGAGGATGCAAGAATGAAAAGAAAACTAGAGCAATTTTTGGACAGATATGCTTTCGAAATGATCAGCCAAGCGTAGTTTCTTTTTTGGCCTATGGCTTGGTGCTCATCGCACTCAGTGCCCGGCTTATCATAGCTCCACATGAAGATACCCCACATAGATCGTCCATACTGACAACTCAGAAAAGAAAGAAAATCCTTTGGGCATGTAATCACTGTAATAAAGCTCATGTCACATGTGATGCCGGCCGACCGTGTCTGCGCTGTATCAAGAAAGGTCTCCAGGATACCTGTACAGATGCTCCCCGAAAGAGAAAGAAGTACTTGGCTGATGTACCTGGCCCAGTCATCCAAAGAACGTCGAATACTTCGCCACAACAAAGTCAGGGGTCGCGGCCGGAGTCACCAAGTACGCTTTTCAACATGGATCTGTCGCTGAGCATCAAGACCGAGTCAGACTTCGGGCCTGGTCCCGGGCCACAGCTGTATCAGGCCACGCGATTCCAACACAGTACTTCGCTTCCAGGCTTTCTACTACCTAAAAATATTCCTGGATCGGAATCGCCTGCTGTGTCAGCCAACGAACAGGGCAAGCGGGATTCACCGTCGTTATTTTCGCGGCCGAGTTATGAGGGGAACTACTTCTTGAGCTCAAAAGCACCGCACCTGGACTTGGGCAGGAACCGGACCCAAGTTCATGATCATAATCCACTTTTTGAACAGAAAGAAACAAACGGCAAGCATTTAAAAACTCAAGCAGACCAAGACTATCATCATACTGGCAATTACAAGTCGGGTTTCGGAGGTGAAGAATACAACTTGGCCCTACGGGATGGAGAAGCCTCACCTCGCAACCAGAATAACCTATCGCCAACCATTCAACATCACCAAAAGTACTCGGGCAGAAGCCAATCTGGGCAGGAGAAACGAAGACCCAATTTCTTATCTTCCGCTGCTGATATGGAATATGCCACACTATCTAGTATTCTCCAGGATAATTTTATGGGCTTCACTCCAAACCACCCATTCACTTCGAGCGAGGGAACCCCCACATCTGTAAATAATATTTCCCCCGCTATTTCGCCTCATGTGTACGATAGACCGAAGGTTCAGCCTTCATTATCTATGGCAGCGAAATCATATTTCCCAAATACCTTGCACACGAACCACTCCCGACCAGAAGAAAATCCAACTTATGGTTCAGGACTTCCGGTAAATGACTACACAAATACATCGGAATTCCCGCCATTTGATACAAGAATTAATCAATATTTCTTGGGAAACACCACACACTTCACCAATGTTAAGTTCCCAGCAGTCAGCGAAGCAATAGAGCTCCTCAAGCGAAACGACCCTGAACTCTACTATTCACGCAACTCCAAACTGTCACTATCTTTGACAATGGGGTTTGACCAAAGCTCCGAAAAAAGCCGTAACTTGCTTTTCGATGACCCCGAGGAGATCTACGTCAAAATAAAAAAACCGTTTTCGTATACGCCAGGATTTCATAAGTTGATTGCATATCTTCGGGGTAGGTTTCCCCGTGAAATGTTGGTGAAAATGGCTGAATCTATGGCAGTGTATCGGCCTTCTTTTATAGCGTGCACAAATTCGCTTCGTGAATCTGACTTAATCTTCATGGAACAGTGTTTCCAAAGAACACTTCTTACCTACGACAACTTCATCAAAGTGAGTGGCACTCCTACAATCGTTTGGAGGCGTACCGGCGAGATTGCATACGTCGGGCATGAATTCACCATACTTACGGGGTGGACGCTGGAGAATTTGCTTGGCGGAAAGCCCACCTTCATCGTGGAGTTGTTAGATGACGAGTCAGTGGTCGAGTATTTCCAGTTGTTCTCCAAGATTGCGTTTGGCGACTTCCTTGGTGCCACCATGACAGAGTGTACACTTCTAACGCCACAAGAAAACGTTAAGATTCGTGCGGGGTGTAGCTGGACCATGAAGAGGGATGTATTTGGAATTCCAATGATGATCATTGGAAACTTTCTTCCGATTCTTTGAGCCTAGTGAATGAAACGAGGCAGGGAAAGTACGGTGTAGATTACAAAATGCTAGAAGATGTAATTTTTTGCAGGTTTTTTTTACGTCTTTCTCTTTTCTCCACTTCTCAAAAATTCAAGCAACTAAAAAAGAAGCCTTGTTGAATTTATAGGTACCGCTTGGGAGTTTAGCCACATCCTCAAGTTCCACATGGAAACAAATTCACCCCGAGACCCAAGTGAATGCAACACGCCCTAGAAATCCAGACATATTTATCTTCACGACACCCCAAAGGGCTTGATAATTGCTTAATTCGACCCTTTTTGTATATAATCCACAGACATGCGAACTGTTTGCTCATTTGTGGAACAGTCATGAGTGTGCTTGATGGTTGACGATAATCAGTTTTTTTTTTTTCTCTGTAAAGAGTTACATCGATGCTCTTGATTAAATGGGACGTGAAACGGTTTTGATCACTGAAGTTTTATCTTTGAAACATACATATGGAAATATCTCAAGAAGTGTTATCAAAATCAAAATTTAGTTCTACAAGGCTGCATGATTTATCAAGCCAACCGATTAGAATCAACTTCTGATGCTTGGTCGCGAAGAGTATAACGTGTTACATTCCCGAGCAATAAATTAATACCGAAAAAATAATTCCTTGCATTGATTCGGTAAATTGCGAGTTGTTCCAGGAACAGACAATTTCAACAGAGAAAATCAATTAAAAGCCTTCGTTATTTGATTTCGGCGTGTTCATCCCCTTGGATGGCTAATTCCAAATGCCATAATGTTGCCTTATCTCTGGAATGAAATGACGAAGGAGAGCTACACGTGGTTGCAACAAAACAGATTGAAACAAGGTAAAACATTACATTTGCTCAAAGTACAAGAGCAGAAAAGGAATGTTAAATTCTGAAAATTCAATAAATTCGACTAACAAAGGCTCATGTTTTCCATTATTCTTATCTTGTATCAGCTTATTTGTTCGGTGCCCGATGCGGGTCTAATCAGAGCATTGCGCGTTGCGCTCGGTATGGACGGAAAACCACGCGATTATGTACAATTAAGGAACATGAAGCACGGGACATACAGTTGGTGCGGCCTGGTTTATCTACTCCCACATTTGGCACAAACCCTAATTTGTTTACCCACATAACAAAAACCACCAGCACACACAAAGCTAGAAAACACTACTCTCTATCGCTCCAAACAACAGAGGGTAATAAATCAGACAGACAGGTCTTTGACTCATTACAATGGCTAGTGCACGCGATTCTTTGACTGCTAAATTGATTGTCACGGTGATAACCGTGTGTTTGGGGTCGCTTCAATTCGGTTACCACATGGCGGAGATGAACTCACCTGGAGCTATTCTCTCGTGTAGGGCTTCGAATCCAGGAAATGTGCCGTATGACTCGTCATTTTTTGGCCGCAAAGGATTTTCATCATGTATTCCTCTCACCAGTGAGCAGGTGGGGTTGGCTACTTCAATCTTCAGCATTGGCGGTCTTGTGGGCTCATTTTACGTGGGAACAATTTCGGACCTGATTGGGCGTAAGAAAACAGCGTTAGTACACAACGCATTTTTCTTCTTTGGCTCGTTACTTAATGGATTCGCTGGTACATTTACCTCGTTACTCATCGGTAGGTTTATCGCTGGTGTCGGTGCAGGGTCTGCACTCGTGGTGACATCTTTGATGATCAACGAAATTGCACCGCCTTCGTATAAAGGCTTGTTGGGCTCGATGAATCAGGTCTCTATCAATTTAGGTATTTTGTTTACGCAAGTTCTCGCGTTACGCTGGAACAATAACAACGACTGGCGGTATCTTTTGTTCATGGGAAGCGGGATCTCTGCAGTAAACTTTGGAGGTATTCTCATGTACGGAGAAGAATCTCCTTTGTGGCTTTTCAATAATGGCATGGCCACCCACGCATTCACGACTCTTCATAAATTGCGCGGTGGAGAATATGCCACTGCTCGCAACGAGGTAAACAGTTGGAGAACAGGAGTATCTCCAAGTGACACAGAGGATGGCAGCTTGTTACAAGATGAAGGCGTGGACCAGCCCGGATCCTCCAGAAATGCTGCTGGGGTGGTCACATTGAGAGAGTACTTGTCGTCATCCGAGTACAACAATTCTAAGTTGGTGGGAACGGGAATTCTCGTTCTTCAGCAATTCTGCGGAATCAATTCAATTGTATTCTACGGTGTATCAGTGCTCATCAACATCTTCCCTGATGCTGCTGTTTTGATCAACTGCCTTATCTCCGTTGTGAATACCGTTGTGACGTTCGGATCTGCCACATTCGTTGACCGCGTGGGTAGAAAGCCACTTCTTAAGACGTCGGTGTCCATGATGGGCGTTCTGGCGGCAATTTTGGGATATGGTATCTCGTCATCAAACGCCATTTTATGCATCATAGGCACATTCACCTACATTACATTTTTCGCGGTCGGACTTGGTCCTATCCCGTTCTTGTTGGTAGGCGAGGTCACACAGACAAAGGCAAAGGCCCTGGCACAAAGCTGGGGAGTAACCATGAACTGGCTTGCAACTTTTGTGGTGGGGTTTACCTTCCCCATTCTTAAGGAATCTCGTCTTGGCGCGGGCGTCTACTACATTTTCTCTGGCATGTGTGCGTTGGCCTATTACTTCATTAACAACCAGATACCTGAAACCAAAGGATTCAATACATACGAGGAGGTCTGGGAAATTCGATAAATGGAAGAGGATGGGCAAGAAAACAAGGAATAAAGACAAAAATTTGCTACTTTGCTACTTTGCTTACATCTGCAACGAAGAACTCCAACTTTGCGTCTAGATGGCTGCGAAAAGTTATGGGACCGTTCTTGAATATAGTCTGGGCAGAAAACGAGCACCTCTGTGATATACATGCTTTACGTAGCAATCTCAACAGGAGAACATATAGTTTTAAAGTTTTTTTTTGGGTGAAATTTGGGAATTTTAGATCAAGTTGGAAACAAAGATAGCGTTGAAAAAATTATATAGCTAGTTGTTCGGGATCAACACAGGAAAATGAACCTTGCCACTAACCACCCACACAGTGATGTTCATCAGATCCGGCCACAATATTGATCACGTGCGCGCGTCTAGGGCCAAGCCCTGGCAGAAACGAAGTGCATAGTAAGTACCGCCTCTCTCACTCTAGTTTAGTCAGCCTGCACACACCCTCCTTGCAAACAAGAACCCGCACGCGGGCACCAGTGGCCGTGCGCAGGCCCAGGCGAGCGAGCGAAAAAAAAAAATCTTCAGGCCTTCTTCTATTTTTCAATTACCTATCTTCAATCTACATCAAAAATGCCTACCAGATTCACGAAGACCAGAAAGCACAGAGGTAACGTCTCTGCCGGTAAGGGTAGAGTTGGTAAGCACAGAAAGAACCCAGGTGGTCGTGGTATGGCTGGTGGTCAACACCACCACAGAACCAACTTGGACAAGTACCACCCAGGTTACTTCGGTAAGGTTGGTATGAGATACTTCCACAAGCAAAGAAACCACTTCTGGAAGCCACAAATCAACGTTGAGAGATTGTGGTCTTTGGTTGAGGAGGAGAAGAGAGACCAATACCTTAAGGCCGCCTCTACCTCTGCTGCCCCAGTCATCGACACTTTGGCTCACGGTTACGGTATCGTCTTGGGTAAGGGTTCCTTGCCAAAGGTCCCTGTCATCGTCAAGGCCAGATTTGTTTCCAAGTTGGCCGAGGAGAAGATCAGAGCTGCCGGTGGTGTCGTTGAGTTGATTGCTTAAGCAGACTAACTTTCGGCCTGGCGAAAAAGGTCTCCCCCTGTTTTAATAGTCACAATAAATCTCACACGTACAAGTTTTCCTTGTGTGGAAAGTGTAGTTTTTAAAAGAGCTTCAATGCTTGCCTGAGGAATCACTTTGTGCAGCAGTATTGTTAGTTGGTATTTGACTTGGGCAAGGTACGCACTTATATTAGGGCCAAAATGTTGTAATGAAGATACACTTCACATCATGGGCGTTAGAATCTACTTATCGGTGCCTGAGACCTTACCACGAGTAAAGTGACATATGCTGTCTTCAAAAGGATTATGCGTGTGATCATCGTCATTCGTTTTTAGCATGAGGCACTCTCATAAGTAGAACAGCGAAAACTTTTTGGCCATCAGTATTTTATTCATCTAGTGTTGCTGACTTTTCTCTTGCTTTATTGTGCTCTAAGTAGACGGAATACTGATCATATTCTTGGATCAAGGTTTATTCCACCATGAGGAGGGTGTGAACCCAAGACAAAAAACTCACAAGAGTGAAGTAATCTTATTGCAATTGCAATACCGGATCTCACCAATGACAGCTGCGAACGGATAACATCATGTCTCACGTATAACGCTCTTTTAACCACTTT
>JAJMHT010000141.1:26664-38739 GCA_030583145.1 Metschnikowia vanudenii
TTTTTTTTTTTTTTTTTTTTTTTTTTTTTTTTTTTTTTTTTTTTTTTTTTTTTTTTTTTTATTTACTTGATTTTATGGTTTAATAGTAGTCTATAAGGAACTTGGTCTTCCAAGCATTCGTTTTTTCTATATATGACCTGTTCGAGTGGTGTGGAAGCATTGATGGACCACTCACAAGACGGAGCAAAGTGGACTATGGGGCTGAATTGCATTAAGGATTCTCGAAATATGATATCAATGAGTTTTAATTCTTTATTTGTCACCAATAATAATAATGAATACAAGAAGAGAAAAATATTCTGCTCCAGTAATTGAAAAGTGAGTTTCATCATTCTTGTACAGTTTATGCACTGGTGCTTTGCGACCTGGGTGACGCAGTTGGGGATGCCACATTAAAGAAAAAATATCCCCCAGAATTGGAAGAAGTACCCATGAATATTAAGACATATAGAGCCCAGGAGAATGATACACACATGTTGGTGCAGACTCAAATTCAACTTGGTGAGTGATCCATGGGAGATCCCGTTGGTCTGTACCTGTGTATGCGATCGATACGCATTTACCAGATCAATCATATACAATTACTATCTCAACTATCAAATTCCTTCATGAAGTTAATTAGTGGTGGGAAGCAGAAAGATTTACTTTCTAGCTCTAAATAAATCCTATTTTCCTAACGCTTGTCCACTTTTTCACCAAAACTTCTTCAGTTTGAAGCAACATCTTGATATTGTTATTGGGCATATATGCACTCCCAATATTTACCACAGGACTGACTGAGATGCGGCGAGACTTTCTTTGCCAGAACTATCTCTCTCTTCTCAAGCTTTCAAAGACTTTTGTGTGTTAGAATCCCACCCAAAAACCGAAATAGCAAATCACCCGTATTTAAAATGTCGGATGATCAATGGATGCCTGAGACGGCTGTTCCTGAAAAAATCAAGAACCTCCTCCAACAGAAAAAACCAGTCAACAGTATGTTGGCCTTTGTGCAGATCGTTCGCCTCTTGAAGACCCAACCAAGAACCGGATGGATCGACCGCAATATCCCCCGGGTGGATGCCGAGAGCATTGCTGATCATATGTACCGTATGTCTATTATTGCAATGGCACTCCCATCGTCAAAAGTGAATGTCGACAAATGTGTGAAGATCGCTTTGGTCCACGACATTGCCGAGGCTCTTGTGGGCGACATTACACCCTTCGGAGGCGTGCCCAAGTCGGAAAAGCATCGTCGTGAACTCGAAACGATCAATTACTTATCAGAATTAGTGTCTTCCTACAATCCCGAGTTTGCTACGGAAATGAAAGAGTTGTGGTTGGATTATGAGGAAATACGGTGCTTGGAGGCTCGCTACGTCAAGGATATCGATAAGTATGAGATGATTCAACAGGCTTGGGACTACGAGCAAGAAGTTGGACTCTCGTGCGATTTGAGCGAGTTTTACCTGTCCAGACTGGGTATTGTGTCCGAGGAAATCGGCGAGTTGTGTGACGAGGTCATCAGACAAAGAAATGAGTTTATCAAGACTCTCCAATAAATATGTGTTCCAAATTTGTCTGCCTTCGGTTCTGACAGTCGGTCACGTATGATTCGATATGATTCGATATCAATTGTCGTAAACTAAGGGCTGGTTACATTTGGACGGACGCGCATTGGTCCCCCACCATTTTTTTTTTTTTTTTTTTTGGTTTTAACTTGCCTATGATACGTCTGAACCAATGCATCATGAAAAAGAAAGAGTCAAAATGGCTAATTTACCATACCAACAACAAATCGAACAAAGGTATTTATTTATTGGTTTCCAGATCAACCTAAGGATCACATAGTTTAATTTATTCTTATATTATGCCGAATTTCTCGCTAGTTCATTGCCGGAAAAACGGGGTTATGTAGCCGGCAAAAGTCAGTCTTGATTTTTAAGACTGGATATTAGTATTGTATTCTACCATAGTCTTTGGAAACCGGAAATTGTATAGACATGATGTCTGTTGTGAGAATGATGTTGGCTACCTCGGGGAATGCCTAACTAGATCTGGTCGTGTACATTGCCTTCGCACCAGGTAAAATAGATCGAAGCCCAAATGTCTCCACTACCAATATAGGCTAGATCAGTCCATGACAAACGAAATGAGTGAGGCCGAAAAAGACGTATCGAAGCCAGTATACGGAGCTTCTGGACGGAAAATTGTCTATGATAAAGACGGAAAACCGTATGTATAGTTGTCCAAAGAAACGGAAATAAACAAGCAGCCGAAATCATTGCTAACCACTGCCAGATGTCGCACCTGTAATACGCTCTTAGATTTCCAGATGGTCTCTGGTAAAACAAAAAACACTACAGTCCCTGTGATTCCAGAAACCCCATCGAAACCTACGATAATCTCTGAAAAAGCAGAAGCTTCCTATAAGCAAGACAGCCCTCCAGATGTTGAGAAGCTCGGCACTTCTTCATGGACATTGCTTCACCTGATTGCTGCGACGTACCCAGAAACACCCAGCTCCAAACAACAGGCAGATATGAAACAGTTTGTCAGCCTTTTTGGACAGTTCTACCCTTGTTGGTTTTGTGCCGAGGATTTCCGTCAGTACACTGCCATGCATGAGCCCGAAACACAGACCCAGGACTCTTTTGGTAAGTGGCTCTGTGGTGCGCATAACGATGTCAATATAAAATTAGGCAAGCCCGAATTCGACTGTAATTTGTGGAAAAAAAGATGGAAAGATGGATGGGAGTAGATGGGGATGAAATGAAAGATTTTTCTTGGCATTATATCGTTTCACTTCTTTCAAGAATATTAGCGTGACTGGTGGCAAAATTGGATCTCTTGCCATCAAAAGAGGAAACACCGAAAATTTCATGTAGATAAAATCGAGATATGATTGACGAGGCCTAATCAATCAGGAAATAACATAGAATAGAATGTACTAGTCCTACCTAAATATCGTCCCTTTATTCTATTTCTTGGTTTATATGTCGGTTTCCAAAAACATCTAGTAGATGCCCTTAATGAACTCCACCAATTCGTCACCCACATGGCTATTGGAGGAAGGAATAAACCTATCCGCAACCATCTGTTTCTTGAGCAAGACTATGGTAGGAATCTTACTCACGGCGTATGTTTGCTGAAGCTCTCTGCCTCCAGGCGAGTCGCACGCAATATTAGCCAAAGACACTGCATTCGATACGTCCAATGGATATTTCTTTGCATCTGAGAGCACGTCAAAAAGTGTCTGCGTCACATGGTTGGATTCTTTGTCGCCGGGGTATGTGAAGTTAAGCAAAAGGGGCTCCTTGCCAAGCACTACGGTGCCCAATTCGGTTGGTGTTTCGATATATGTTGGGAAAAGCCTGTTTTTGGTGGAGATTTGGCTGGGACTTGGAGGGTAGATGAGTTTCTTGTTGTACTTAGTGAGCCAGCCAAAAAGTGTTCTAGCAGGTAACACTGACCGGCACGCAAGGGATACATGCTGAGGACGGAAAATATGAAGCATCTTTGTCTCTTAGTTTATAAATCTAAGAAAGAAGGAGGCGGGTAGCTTCATGCCTTGCGAAAGTGCGAATCCGGGGTTGGTGGCGTGGCGTGGAGAGACATAGAGCGTGTAGCAAACAAGATGAGTGAAGGATTTACCCAAAGACCAGCATCGGTATTTTTTTTTTTTTTTTGTGTTTTGTTATAAATGAGAAAGTGTGATGTTTGGGAAAGACTTAGTTTCAAATTTGTCTCTTATTGAACTAAGTACTTTTGGTGCAATTACTCAAAAAAAAAAATAAAAGAAGTCGATAAAATTAAGCGAATGTTTTAATATTTTAAATGAATTAAGTCGTTAGTAATTATTCTACAAATATAAAATCACATAATAAAATAACAAGAATAGTGTTCTATATCTTTTTGAAAAAAAAAAAAACCAAAAACTCAAAAAACGGAAAAGAAAACCCGGGATTAATGCTAGAATTTTCAACGGCCCTTTAAATTGGTATATCATAGAAACTTTGGACAGTCCACAATGCTCACCCACAGTTTACCTAGACGATCAAGAGTTTCACCCCACCGAGCACGTTTGTTAGTTAAAATTTGAAATGACTCGGAAAATAATCAACTTTTCCAAAGCTAAAGAAGATAAAAAGCTACAAGAAATCAGTTTGGATCTGATGTTCTTTTTCAAGAAGCAGGTCCATTGTGAGGCGTAGAATAAAAAGAAAAAAGAAAATTATCAATTAGAAACGGGAATACATCTCAAGCCCAAAGGATTTTAAGCTTCAAGTCAAATGCCTGTGTATCGGACTTTAATAAAATGAAAAAAAAAAAAAAACAATCCGCCTGATGAATATACTCGGAAGGGTAAGATACAAGACATTAGACGGTTGTAGTCCCAATCAGTGAAATATTTCATTTAATTGGTTAATCCGCCACAAATCCTATGATCTTTTAAATCGGGCCACACAAGAACAGTAAAGAGGGCTCTTCAATAGATACATGTACACGAAACAGCTGCGGAGGAATAGCTAAAGTAAGCAGCATTTGGGACCAAGTGTTTTTAAAGCGCAGCACAAGACCAAGTCACATGCAAGTTCTCCTACAAAAAATACTAAAAAGTACCATTATACCAAGATTTCCGAACAGTGGCTGAGAGGCTACCTAATTAAACAAATACTGAGTTAACATTTCTATTTGCATTGATAGATCACGCCAAATACAATCTGTACATTCCTCACTCTAACATGGAAGTTCAGGTTGTTGCAGCCAACTTCGAACAAAGAGAGTTCATCAGGTCATACTCCCGCAATATGTCCTATTTCATAATTATAGCACTCTTCCAGGATTTCTTTACCAAGAACTACAACATGAACCTAACCCATTATTCTCAAAGCAGTCTCTACAGCGGCGAATGTACCAGCACTACAAGGAACTGCTCTCAAGAGACAGGGCACAATTCCCTTCCAAAAACCACGAAAGCCATTTGCCGCCCAAATGGCTCTAGTGGCAGAAGAGATTTTTCCATTGAACTTCGATTCACTTCCAAACTTATCGCTCTGAATATTGCTTTTGATCACGTCTAGTGGATAACTACTAAGCCAAAGAGCATTTCCGGCCAATGCGCCACACCCCAAGAGCTCCAATGTTGGGATATCGCTCCTCAGCTTATATCCACGGTGTCCAATAAGGTAGTGGATCAATGATTCATATGTGAGAAACCACACACCGTACGATTGCACCTCTCTAACTAGCGTGATGGTGGTTCCTCTGTAGAGCCCAGCCAACCCTCTGGCATTATAAATTTCCTTGACGGTATCCTTGAGAGACGTGGACTTTGTGCTAGACTGACTGAGAATACGGAGCTGCTCCACAGGCGCAGTCACAGGCGTATTGACAGCTCCAGCCATGGCCCCAGCAATGTATGTCTGTGGCCAAAGCAGAAGCTGGTCTCCACCACTTTGTTTGAGAAGTTGACGTTTTGTCTCATGGAATCCATAAAATTGAAGCGACACACATGCACCGACCCCGAAAAGTGGAGCCAAAGTACCTTTATAGAAAGCCAAAGGGCCCTCCTTTGTGAGCACGTTCTTGATGATTTCGGCTGAAGAAGTTGTGGTGGTAGATGTTTGGAGTCGGATCTTGACCAAGTCCGCTGGCTGGCCTATAAGGACCTGCGTGGCTCCGCCAATGAACCCGGCGGCCACATCCTTGGCTTTTCTACTAAAAGATTCATCCACTGACATATTTCCTTGAAAACACTAGAACGAAGCGAAAAGACGGGATGTTGGAATGCAATTAATAAAAAACCTCGGAAAAGAAATCAAAAGGAAAAGAAAAATAATATGTTATGCAATTTTAAGATCTAGAGAAGAAAGGTCTCATCAACCGTATTACTGTGTAAGTTGACGAGTTCGTGCCATCGTTATCGGGTGCATCAATCAGGCAAGCGCACGTGACCTGTTACTTGGGTGCAAATTCTGCAAAATGTGCACCATCCTGATTCCGCAGGTTGTCCTAAGTTCTACCATGCCTGCGGGAAAAGCGATATTCGAACGATAGAAAAAGCAGGTGGCAAGAACAAACAAATTAAAAATAATAACAAGAAGAGAGAGAAATGCAGAACAAAGATCCAAAAATTTTTGCGCTTTTATGTTACGTTTGCTTGTTAAGGCTTATAGGTGTGCCCAATGTATATTCTTTAAAAGTAAACACAAAAGACGATGCAAAGTACCATACTCAGCCAAATTTAGTTTTGCTTCACGCAGAATGCATTTTAGATACCAGTTTAATCATTGAGGAGGCCTCCAATAGACATTGTATTCTTCTTCAACTCGCTTGACCCAAATGATTTTGTGAAGTCTATAGCAATTGAGCATGGATTTTTAGCCGTTTCTCTGGATGTATCAGAAGAAGTTTTACGCTTTTTGTCACATGGGACGACTTTAGCACTTTCCATGTGAATCTCGGGAAGTTTCGTGTCGTTTCCCTTAATGTTGAGTGCTGGTAATTTTATGGATGGAATCAGCGGCAGTACATGTACATTAATGGCAGTAGGGTTTCTCACCTCAGGAGACAGCTGCAGAGATGTCCCCAGTGGTGTTTTTCGGTGCGTTTGTGGCGGGCTTGTCCGCTTCAAAGGGCTCGGACTGAGATGGGCGAATGTTTTTGTTTGCATCACGTTCACCGGTGGATACGCATAGTAGACCGGGGCACCGCCATTGGCAATCATACATGGTGCTCCTTGAACAAATTGCGGTTGTGGTTGTAGATGAGGCGGGCTCTGGACAGACGGTGGTAGTTGGGATGATGGAATTAGCGAGCCATGGATTTGATGCTGATGTGATTGTATGCTGAGAGGTATCTGTTGAGACGGGTATTGAAAAGCTGACGGAGGGGGCCCCGGAAGTGGCCCCGGTCCGTTCGGCATGCGCCCAAATCCAGAATAAGGCGGGTAGAACGACAGTTGTATATGTCCCGGAAGCCGCAGATTCTGGGGGTTTTGAGGAGGTGAAGCAATTGGCGGCGATATTGGAGCATGCAATTGGGAGAAAGGTTTCCCGGGACTCTCATTGCTCGGCGGACGTGTTTCAGTAGTACTGGCCAGGGTAGGTGTTGGCGACGAAGTCGAAGTAGCAGACTCTGTGCCTGTATCACCATACTTGTCTGCTTGCATTCGCCTGCGGCGCTTGATCGTACTGCGCTTCATACGAATGGGACGGTGGCTTCCATGGAGTCTATAATACAAGCCACATGCGTTACATATGGTATTGCCCACGTCATCACGGCGCCATAATGGAGTAATAGTGCTTGCGCAGTTGTAGCAAGCGATGGCCAAACTGTCCTCATCCTTGCCCTGCTTGGGCAGCAAGGTAGATTTCTCTGCCAGCGCACCTTTGTTCAACATTCGGTTATCGTATGCGGGACAGCCCTCACACGCAGCAGAGCCACCGGTACCGTTACATGAGCCGTCTCCTTTACATGAGCCTACTTCGGTTTTACAGACAACTGTGTTTGGCGGCCTTTTCAAGTTCACTGGTCTATGGTGGTTGTTTGAGCGTAGGTAGAGACCACAGGCGTTGCATATTAGGGTGCCATCCGGAGCACGGCGCCAGAGTGGCGTTTTTGTCGTCCCACAATTCGAGCACACATTGCCTGGGGCCAGCTGTGAGATTTCATCAGTAGATTTAGGTGCGGAAGGCGGTAGATTTGGAGTGGGCGAAGACTCTTCGGGTTTTACCGAGGATTCTATGACCGGTGAGGTCAGGGCCAGAGCCAGAGCCAGGGCCAGAGCCAGTTTCGTAACTTGAGCAGAAGTCGAGTTTTCCGCTTCGGCATCAGTACCACTAGTCATTTTTACTTCGGTCTCTGTTTTTAGCTCAGGCAAATGTTGCTCTTTTGAATCTTTTTCTTGGTGATTCATTTCGGGCGTGTTTTATGGGACACGAGTTGGCGTGGAAGTATTGGATATCAAAGAGTGGCTATTATAGCGTCAGACATCGCCAACTGTGGCGTAGTGAAAGCAGTAAATAAGTAAGAAAGAAATTGAGTTGTTGAATGCAAAAAGGACCCAGTGTGGAGTTTTTGTGGAGGAAGCTGGACACACACTGACGTGGTTATACGAGTAGGAAATATGGACAGGATATTTGTGGTTCGTGACTTGTTAATATGATTCCTTCGCTCTCTCTTTTCTCTCTTTTTTCAGTAATCTTCGATTATTTCTTCTGGTGTTCTTCTTAACCTGTTTTCAGGTTGCTATTCTTTTTGAAGGTGGTGGTCAAAAATATGCGGTTATTAGGCTAGAAGCTTATATATGGAGGCCGTGTGAGAAGAGCCCGAGACAGCTTGAGAGATGTGTGGATACTAAGCCCGGCAAGCCACTGCATATATGATGTGAGCTGAGTTTATAGTGGCAGAATCGTGGAGACATTGCCGGTGCACTCTGTGCGTCGTGCGGAATAAGGCGAATCAGCTGCGAGATGGCTAGCGATATGCCGGTTACCAACCAATAGTATTGCGCGTAATGGTAAGCAGAGGCATAATTATCGCACCGCCAGAACATCGCAGGTCTTCTACTTCTGAAAACAAGGCCTCATTTTTGTGGGATGCTCCAGCCGGGTTGCAGAGAGACTGACAGGCCGGTGAAAACGTGGGGGCGGGATCAAGTGCGAGCAGAGGCGATGTTCTCGCGATGAGTTTGGAAAGGCTGTACATTTCTTTCAAGGTATACGATGTCGTTGGAAGTTGTATTGATATTCCGGTTGATTATCAAAGCTTATATATTGCAGATATATCACTACGAGAATTTTTTTTTTTCTTTCTTTCTTGTTTTTTTTTTTTTTTTTTTCAAGAAAAAATTACTTTCTTTTATGAGAAGATAAATTTCAGCTCTTAATTTTAAATCTGAAGTTTGAGCCCGAGGCCAGGGCTCACTACTCACGATTTACTTACAGTAGAATTGAAAATCCCCAGTACAGTACTGTACTGTAGATACTCGTGATATGAATCGATAAACCACGGAGGACTTTGTTCAAAAAAACTTTCGGATTCATCCATTGACGACAAAAACAAAAAGAAAACAAGAAGCTCTTGAGAAATCCTTTATTCACTTTCTATGTTTGTTCCTAAGTGTTAACCCCCTTCTCCTCTGTCTTTGGGTAGTTGCGCAGCGCAGCGCATCGGAAAAGCTCTACGTCTTGCGCCTTTCGAGCTCTACCCTTTCAGATATTTCTTATCTGTTTTTTTTTTTTTTTTCTTTTTAAATAACTATCCAACGAATCTACTGGAGACCAAAGCCGCTGCAGACATTTTGTTAGGTTTCACAGCGACTGATGGATTTTAAATCTCTTGGTCTACTGCAACACTCTATGCAGAAAAAAACGTATGCCCCACCGAGTTTTGCCTGCCATAAAAGTATTTTTTGTATTGATACTTTTTCTCTTTATTTTTGATCCCCTCTTTCTGAACCAGCTTATATTTAAACAAGTTGTTCATGCAGAAAACTTGGTTTAATAATTTGTGACAGGATATCTTTGACACTGTTGAGTCTCCATGTCCATTATGTGTGCAGAGCTTGCATGCATAAGCAAGCAACGCACGCAATGTGCTTGTTTGAAAATGTTTAGACGTGATGTAGAACGTCTACAAAGAACATATTGGATTTATGTTTTCAAGGAGTTGATCAAAGCTCTGCACTAGTTATGAAATTCGTCTTAAATATGTAAGGGAGTGGTAGTAGGGCATATTTGGGGAAGTCCATTAATAATGACACGGGTCCCATATTATTGACAAACTTCCTGTTGTACAGTGATATGTTTGATGGAATGTGACTATCTTACATCATTGGCATGGTATGAATACTGCAATAAAAGAAAATATTATCTAAAATTCAAACTTACGGGATAGTCTCCATTTTTCCCATACTTGAAACCCTTAGTTTAATAAATATGTCACTGTGAGGTCGTGTCTTGATGCACATACTTTGATTATGGCTAGAAGTTCTTGTATCACATATCATTTTTGGGTTTGTTTTTTAACTGGCTAAACCGCTACTATGAAATATTTTTTTGAAGTTTTGAAAAGAGACGATGCTCGAGTTTGCAGTCACTTCCTTTATATTCAAACTGTTCGACAATTGCCTAAAATCTGGATCTAATATCATTATTAGATACATGAAGAATTGAACCTCATATTCAAGTGAAATTTGTTTCTGCTAAACAAATCATGATACTAAAATTTGCCAATTTTTGTGAATAAGAGAAGGTTAGCATACTCAATATCAAAATATTTTCTTTTTATCTTAATGAGGGACTGGTGGCAGTCTTTATTAGGTGTCTACTAATAGCTGCGTGATTCAGCTTTGGTCATTTTTGCTTTTTTGACATAAGCGTGTCCGGAATTTTGTGGGGTATTCTTTCCAAAATAGCACTATGTATCATAATAGGCCTCTAGACCTTGGTATCAGAAAATGGTTTAGATATTAACTGTCTATGACTTCATGATTTTCCTGCCTTCTCCGTTTTTTTTTTCTATTTTAGAGGCATATCAAACCCTCAAAACAAATACCATGAACAAACAACGATTTAGTCCCTTTTACTATAATATATTCTGGTTTATTTATATGAACACCCAAAGTGTCAGCTCCAAGTCCGGTGAAGGGTAGTTCAACTATAGATACTTCCACAACATGTGTATTATTACAACTTGATACTTGCTTTGTTCTTCACCTAGAAGGGGGAAATGCAGGTCATTGTATAATCTCTAACGGCGCACTTGCTTACAATAGGAGTGGCTGTGTGTGTAAACCACAAAACAAGAGGATAATAGTTCACCCCTTGTAGGCCAATTTGTAAAGGCCGAAGGTGGTCAGAAAGTCAGAAAGACAAAAAGGCTAACATAAGTGGGCCAAGTCTCTCACAGAAGTACTCGGATGTGAAAACTTTTGCCTTCGATAGTTAAAGACTAAAGTTCTCAGGAGTTTCGTCAATTTTGTAGCCTTTTAAATCTATTCCAACAACCAGAAGTCACACCAAATTCTTACCCACTAAATTGCATAAATCTTGGACAAGTTTAAGAACATGTATAATTGTAGTAGTTTTGAGTTTTAAAATAGATTTCGATATTCTTTTTACCCAATTTTCGTGAAATGATCCTATCTTCGTATGTTAGATATCGTGTTCTTTTCTGTAGGGGTTTTCAAGAGAAGACGTACAATATTCGATTTTTTGTGATAGCATTAGTCGAAGTTTATGATTATTCATATTTTAGTAATTTAAGGCATATGAGGATGTTATTCTTGTGACTACAAGCTGTGCTTTGAATAGAGATGTTAATTGTTATCTTTTGTGGTAGGTAGTTTCTTCATAAGATCATAAGTT
The DNA here is from genome assembly GCA_030583145.1 of Metschnikowia vanudenii. Taxonomy (NCBI): domain Eukaryota; kingdom Fungi; phylum Ascomycota; class Pichiomycetes; order Serinales; family Metschnikowiaceae; genus Metschnikowia; species Metschnikowia vanudenii. The sequence continues at coordinate 38,019 of JAJMHT010000141.1, forward strand.
TCTAGCAGCTCAAAAATACCCAAAGGCACCCATTAGCCCCTCGATTCAAATATCTTATTTTTTAAGACCTCATTTGTTCAATTTTCTTACCAGTGCAAATACCTTCAAAATCCACGTTAAGATTTCCCTAGATTTTAATTTGTGTCACCGTGGGCTTTGGGCACGCGGGCCAGAATGCTAACAGGGGAGTGCACGCGCGTTGAATTCACTCAAGCATCACGCTGTATGAAGACTGCGACAGATGTTGGCATGTTTAAAATGCAAGTATGCAAAAAAACAAAGAAAAAAAAAAAAAAAGAGAGAGAAGTCAGAGCTAAAGAGGCGAATGGGAAAGATAGAAATGATACAAATGAGCAGAAAAGAAAACAGTGGGGAAAGGGGAAATTTGAAAGTGAAAGTGTTTTGTCGGAAAATGCCTCTCGAATTTGAGATGCTTCAAACCAAGTGAGTATGCATTTCCGCTTGGAGCACACGCGTTTAATCCATAGCGCACAAGATAACTTACTGCTGTTAATGACCATATACCGAGCAGTACCGTCCACTTACAAACGTAGATCATGTACTATAAGAGGAGGGAAAATAACTAACGACGAAAACCGTTCCTTAATTTTTTTTATTTTGCTGAATTATATTACTGTCTCAAGTGGATGAACCCTAAGCCAGTGGGGTTGGAAGTTGTGATCTTTATACTCCCCAGTTAGAGCTAGCGAACCCGAGTCAT
>JAJMHT010000141.1:38839-52309 GCA_030583145.1 Metschnikowia vanudenii
CACACACACACACACACATCTCACCTCCACTACTACTTACTCTGCTTGCCCAAAATTCAACGTCAAACATTACAAAAGAAAAAAGAGAAGAATCCAGACCAAATCCAACTCTTGGATTCTTAAAAAAATCATAAATAAGAGGATAGCAACAACACTTTATAGACTTTGAGACTCATTTCAAACAAACGAGAAGAATACATCCCCCTTCAGCCATTTTCTTTGACTCCGTTGCCCAAAATTCTCGGTTCCGTCCATACGAGGAAACATACAAGAACAAACCCCAATATAAGAGGAATTTAGTTTTTTCAAGAGGAGGCCGCCTCCAAGTCCTACTATTACGACTCAAACCCGACAAATTCCACAATACTTTTCCGGCGTTTTATCATAAAAATCGCTCGAAAAGAACCCATAGCAAGCGTTTCAATACAGGGGAAAACGTGATACAATACCCAGAAACACTCCATAATTCACTTTGATTAGTCAGTCACAAATACAGTATCCGTCTTTCATCAATTGATTACGCGCTGAAAAACTCACCCCCAATTTGCATTGCCAACCTTTCATCCGGCTAAAACAACACACAGCAACGACATCGACAAGATCCACAAGCAATGAGGCGACACACGAACACTCTGAATAGTACCCGCCAGGGCGAGTGGAATACTCTGAAGAAAACACCCACTCTGAAACTTTCTCAGAATACGCCTCCGAAAAAGGGGCATCCTTACCAAACGGATCTAGAATATTATACAGACCACCAATTCTCCAGGTCATTCAATTCCTTGATTCTAGAAGATTCCGAAGACCAGACCAAGAGCAAAAGACAAATAAACAAGAGTCCTCCGTTCAATGTCAAACAAGGTCTTTCCATTCAGGATACTATAGATCATATCAATGATGAGTTTATCGAATACGACCTGGAATTGGACTTGCTGTCGGACGATGAAATAGGGGTACCCACTGATGATGAAGATGAAAACCCAGATGTGGAAGACCTACATTCTGCTCTGGGGACCAAAGTAGATCATTTTGCATTTTCTGGTGGCGAACCACGTCTGAAACTCATGGATGATATACCCCATACCACATCTGCATCAAAAATACAAAATAAGCCGCTATTGAAACGGTCGTCAAAGTACTTCAATTTGTCTATTGATTCGAATTTTGTGCCTGGTCCCTCAAGCCCCATTCCATACAAAGAAACCGGATTTACACTGTCTCCGCTAGCGGAAAGGGGAACGCCATTTAATAAGTTCAAAAGACCACATCAACTCGTCAGTCAGTCACCTTCCCCAAGCCCCAACAATAAGTTTAAGTTGATGCTTGGTGCAATGTCGCCATCGAAAGTCGAGAAAACTTCAAAAATGTTCAAGAATTCAAATAATCTGCGCATGTCTCCCTCGAGATTGGGTTACCTGTCATCTGCATCTTCTCCTACCGCTCCGGAGTTTAACATAAAGAGGCTCGGAAAGAGTCCAAACCTACGATTTATGTCCTCATCTTCCCCTCTAACGACACATGTATATGATGACCCTGCTCTCCGAGGATACGACGAGTCTCCTCTGCGACCCAAGAAGCACATTTCCTCAAACTTTCACATTTACCAAGATCAGGAGGATAAAGGATCAAGCATTATGAGTAAAGTGGGTTCGCAGAACAAACCATCCTCTACTTCAGGCTCATCTGTCCCAGATGCTAACAAGGAAAACCAGTTCCTGGTTCCCAAGAAATGTACCAAAAAATCTTCATATAAATTGGTTAAGCCATTGCAAACTGCCTTCGAGTCGGCGGGATTAATGAAGAAAAACTCATTACCCAAAATCTCCAAAAAGGCACCACCAGAAACACCAATGAAGCGACAACCTTTAATGATACTCACGAATGAGAAGAACAAGTCCCTGGAGTTTGGTGATAGCTTTTTCAACCACGACCATTCTATCGAGATGGGAAGAAATACTAGCGGTTCCTATCTAAATTCCAATGATTCCAATTCGTCCTTTTTCAGAATTCCTTCTCTGGTGAAGTCTGACGCAGAAATGAAATTTGATTTCACTGAACCACTTGACTTGGACTTAGGTACAATCCCTGAAACACCTACAAAGCTGACCAGTCGGGGTAAGAAATTGAATCTTTTACTTGAAGATGTGGACACTAAAGCACCAAAGCGATTTGCTGGTGTTTTTGAGGCGGAACCTTGTACACCTATTCTGCAATTTCCGACTGATTCAGTTGTTTCATCCCAAGCTACATTAAGCTTACCAAACCAATCTGGAGATGTTCTGTCAAATGACCAAACAATCACTGTCCCTCTTGGAAACTTCGGTAATAATCGTGAAACGCGTGCCCCAGATTCGAAACCTATCGCTCTCAAAGATCGATCTGATGAGCGACTTGTTGAAAAATTCGGAAAGTCGAACATCAAGTATATTGGAAGTGGTCAATTTTCCGTGGCTTTTGAGTGCAATTTTCGAGGTCTGCGATTTGCAATTAAGAGGAACAGGAAACCAATTTCAAGCTATCATGAGAAAAAGGCGTTGCTTAGAGAGATTGATGCATTGAGAGCTCTTACTTCCTTTCATGAAGGTGAAACGGAAGTTGCCGAAGGAAAGGAGAACTTGGTTTTTTTTGTTGAAACCTGGAGCTCTAACAATTACTACTATATCATGACCGAATTCTGCGAGGGTGGTACATTAAATGAGTTCTTGGATGATTATCAGAATTACAAACTTGATGAATTTCGGGTTTGGAAGATATTGATCGAAATTATCTCTGGACTCAAATATATACACCTGAAGAACTACTTGCATTTAGATTTGAAGCCTGCCAACATTTTCGTCACATTCGATGGAAGTTTAAAAATCGGAGACTTTGGTCTATCAACAAAATTACCTGTTTTGGAAGAAGATTTTGATTTGGAAGGTGATAGGAACTACATCGCTCCGGAATTGATCAATGACAAGATCTATACGCCTTATGCAGACATTTTTAGCGTGGGATTGATCATATTGGAGATTGCAACGAATATTATTCTTCCCGGAAATGGAACGCCTTGGAAAAAACTCAGAAGTGGTGATCTAAGCGATGCTGGAAAGCTCTCGAGTGATAATATCAGTGATTTTTTAAATCACAAAAATTTCTCATCTTTGACATCATACAACTCCTCGCTTCAGTCAGTAAGCATACAGGGATTGAACCAAAGCTTAGCGCCTCCAAAACACACCAATATCAGTTGTTCTCGTTCTGTTCCTGAACAAAGCTTCTGCTCATATTCAAATCGATTCGCTGGATTATCGGAAAAACCCTCACAGGGTAAAATGATAGACAATGTTCGTGAGCTCATTCCAAAAGGTGCACCAGAATTTCTATTGGATAATTCGCATTGCCTTGATAAGTTGGTGAGTTTAATGTTAAAGCCTAACCCATTCGACCGAATCAGCGCTAATGACATCTTGATGCGTAAAGAATGTGTTGAAATTGAGTCTAGGCGTAAGGCTGGAGCAACCATTTTTGAGGGTGAATTTGGTCCCAATGATGATTGAGAAATAAGAGTGTGATTGGAATTGCATGACATATAGGTCTATCAATGTTGACCCAATGTTGATCGGATGATATAGCATAATGACTACATGACGAAGAATAATAACTGTAGTATAAAATTTACCAAAAGAAAAGTAAAAAATTATATACTCAAATGCAATTGCTCATCTTTGAATTTTGGTAATTCAAAAGCTACTGGTTTAAAGAGATTCAAGTCAAAAACGTTGTTTATTGCATTGTACTTCGACAAAAATTTGGCCCTTGTGAAAAGGCTGATGCTAGGATTGGAAAGTTGGACTCCCCTGGAAATGAAGAATATCAGCCAGTAGTAAGCGTTTACTGGATTTGAGAGTAACCAGTGAATGGGTTGGCGTTCTTGGACTTCAAGTACTCATCAGACTTTTGTTGCCACTCTTTGTCCATAGTGATTGGAGGAGCAGGAGCCATGGTTCTGATGGTAGCAAACAAACCGACACCAGCAAGTAAGCCAGCAACAGTACCCCAGAAGATCTTGCTCTTGTCACCAGGAGCATACAATGGCTTTCTTGGTCCCCACTCACCGAAGGAGATGTAGTAAGCGGCCTTCTTCTCCCCGCTGGTCAACTCTTGCCAAGGCAACTCCATTCTAGCCTTCAACTCATCTATCAAAGCGGTTTGGTCTTCCTTTGGCAATTTTTCCCATCTGGTCTCCAAGTGGTTGACGTATGCGTTAGACAATGGTCTTGGGGCTGTCTTAGCAACAGTGGAGTTGAAACGAACGGCTCTAACAATGGACTGGCGGAGCATTTTTCACGTATTTTTGGACTTATAGTACTAAGAAATGAGGATTGGTATTAATTTCTGTGTACGACCAGGTTGTTCGAATTTACCTTATGTACTTTTTTTTTCACTTGTCCCTGATGACTTCTTGGCTGGACTTTTTTCTCTTCGAATTTTCTCCAACCACTGTTGTGCGCATTGTTCCGTAGGCCCATTTTGGTAGAACTCTTGAAATAGCGCGCTATGATTGGCGGTTTTATTGGGTCGCGGACGACTCAGAGGTCACCTCATTTTTGCACCCAAATAATTAGAGCTTTGGGAAAGCGAGACATCTTTTGGGACATCTTTAGGGTTCGTTAGATACTATGTCTTTTTTTTCTTTATTAATTTATTTAACAGAAGAATTAAGTATTAATCTTTTGATTTAAGCCCTCCAATTTAGATTAATAACCCCATTGATAGTGTACAACCTTGTCCTTGTATGTATTATCCTGCGGAATCACACGTACACGTTCTAAAAAAGCGTTGTCTCAATTATTGTTTTAACTTGAATTCTTCAATAAAGAGACGCCGAATTTCACCCGCACTAACACTTTCATCGATATCTCTATCAACGGTTTTAGCGATTGAATGAAAGTCACGGAATAAACCTTCGACGACTTCCTCCAAATTCTTCCACATGAGATCCAATAAGTCATGCTCAAACACAGTATCGGATGAAATGACGTGTTTCTGCATGTTTTTAAGCATTTCATTGATCTTTGCCGACATGTCCCTCGGAGTGTGGGACGAACAAATTCCCCGTACTAGAATCTTATCTTCCTTCTTGCTTTTGCTTTTCGTTTTTGGTTCACCGGAAGAGTGACCATTTACATACTCGCTTATCCGGCCAAGATGCATGCGAATGATGTAGTCAAAATACTCTTGTTGAACGACCACAAATGTCTCGCCTAATTCACTTGTCATATTAGCAGTAGTCGAGGAATCGTACTCACCCAATTGTTGTAAGATGGAATACAAGTTCTGTAATATAGCAACATTGCGGTAAGCCCTCTCTTTTTCATCGTGTGTGTTGGACTTAAGTAATGGGTCGTCACGCTTGAACAAATCACCTGCAGCCTTGGTAAGTTGACCATAACTCAGTACTATGAGCAGATTGACTTCCGATAAGTCCAGTTTCGAATTCTGTGACTCTTGCAAGGAAGTTTCAATCACTGTTATTATTTGATTCAAGTTCCGAACAGCAGGTAAAACACCGCCCTTCGCCCTCACGTCGGATTTATTAAACAAGTCAACTTGACTAGCAATGAACCGGTCCCAATTACTTCTGTATCTTTCAGTTAATTTTAGAAGAAAGCTATAAGCCACAAAATCTTGGTTTTGGGCCTCTGCTTCACCCAATAATTCAAACAATCCAACTAACACTTGGGTGGTGATTAAATCTGTTGGCGTCACCTCTCTCGTGAATTTGTTGATAAAATTTCCGAAGATAGCATTCATATTCCTGAGAAGTTCGTTAGAATTTGTCTTGTAACTAACATAACCAAGGTCCTCGCTGTCGTACCACTCAATTCTCTTCTCGAAAGAAGTGGTGGCCAAAAATTCGGAGAAGTCATCCTCAGATATTAAATGGAAGAAGGTACCCAAGAAGTGCTGAATAACAAGCATAAATTCACTGCTTTCTTTGACTAGGCGAACTAAAACCTTCGCGTCATTTATTTCATCTGTCCCCTTGGTAGCTTGCTCCATTGGTTTCAGTTTTGAAACTTGTTCACTTTGTATACCAGAAATCCGGCCTAGTATACGAGTGGAGCCAAATCTTGATGATTTGGCCTTTTTCAACCCCGAGAGGGAGTCGGCGTTGTAGGCCAATCGAGAGTTTCTTGCGCTGCTGGCTCCTGAGTGAATCGACTTCGTACGAGAGCCTAGTAAGTTGTCCAAGAGATTAGCAATGAATGCATTGAATTTGTCACTGATGGCCATAAAGTCCCGACCAGAAACACACTTCACAAAACTGTTGACTCCAGCAAAAGCATATTGCTTGCGGAAGCTGCGGAGAATATTTTCCGGAAGAACATTCGACACATTTCGGTTTAGATCCTCGATGATACGCTTGAATTCTGCGGTAATATAAGCCAGGTATCTCTGAACAAAAGACTGCGATACCTTCTCATAAGTCTCGTGGAACTGCTTCAAAGCCTGCATTTGGCTGAGGTCATCGTCAGAGGCTTTATGACCAATAGCACCCAAAGCATTATACAACATGAGAAGCTTGCCTTCAAGAGTCGGAACCATGGATATGTCCTCAAACTCTTCGTAATTTGCGACTGCCTGCAAGTCGCGATCACTAAATCTCACCTTCTGCATGATCTCGTTCAACTCGTTATACAAAATCTTCTTGTTGACCGCCTCAACTTGCAAGCCTTTTGAGTTATTCTCAATACTGCTGATTTGTGGAGCGATTAGATTGAAGCTGACCTCCATCTTTTTAAAGATCTCCACTAGATTATCGATTTCTCCTGAGGATATCTTGACCTCATTAGCTAAGGAGTCTTTTCCGAAATCCAAAGTTGTGAGCTCCGAAACATTTCGGTGTTTCACTGATGTCAATTCTTTCCTAAGCATTTTGATACATTGGTCAGTCCCATCTGTCGGGTTCCATCCTATTTCGTCGAGTAATTCTTCAATTTCGGGATCTTTCTCGAATTTGATTTCATCTTCTAGTTGCAGTTCTGGTTCCGATAACTTTCCAGTCACGGGGGAGTCCCAGGGTTCAGCAAATGGAACCTGTTTAATGTTTAGACTTTCTGGGCTTGGCACGATCCCATCCCCTTGAAATGGCTCCAGCAACTTTCTGGCAAGAGATTTAGAGGGTGTACGACTATGTGTAAGTACATCCTCCGAGGGGCTCTGTTCTTTACCAAATTGAGTGACCATAAAGTCTTCAATCTCCCTAATGGAATCATCGATCACGGACTCCTTTTGCAATGATGATTGCTCCATTGCTTTTTTCTCGGATAAATCCATCTTGCTTGCCACATACATCTGTGTGTCAATACTACTACCAGTGAGTGATGCTTCTTCTATGCTGTCTACGCCCCTATCGGCAGACTCTATCTCGTCGATATCATCAGGTAGCTCGAACTTGAATTTTGCTTGGTTGTCGGTAACTTCGTGCGCACCCAACTGACTCTCGAGCTGTAAGCCATAAGAGGCAGCAGTCTCAAGATTATCGGAAACTTCACGCTGCTTTACTGGCTCGCGCTCAGGTTTAAAATTTCTAAGTGGCAGCTGCAGGCCATTTTTCTGGGCATATTCCAGGATCGTGGGCATTGAGGATTTTGACTCATCAACGGGCTCTTCGGCTACAAAAACAAAGCTTTGCAAGTCGTTAGAAGAGCGGGGTTCCAGTGGTGCCGGATAGATAGGATGACCTGAGTTTCTTTTTGGGGACTCGGATAGGGAAACAGCCAGGATATTCTTTGACAGTATGGTGCCCACATCCTGGACGCTTCGAGCATTAGAAGTGTCTGTAGATTGGCGGGTTGAAGCAGCCAGGAACGAATCATCTAGGGTCGTAAATGAAGATTCAGTGGGTGAAGGACGGTCTACATCCATAACTTGCATTGGCTTCATGGGAAGCTTTCCATTAACGGTGAAGTCCATGTCTTTATAATGGTCGACCTTTTTGGTTGAATTATTTGAGGCTTTTGATATGTTTGACACACTTGAAAGATTTGAAGTCGATACATTTGCCAAACTCGCGGGGGTCTTTTTCGGTGAAACTTCACGCGACTTCAGTCTGTTGGAATTAGGCGTCGATACACTGGTGGGTGCACCAGAAGAAGAGCCCAAGCCTAAGGATTCAAGCGTGAAGCCCTTCATTTCGGGGTAATGACCCGTAAAACGTTGATATATGACGGCCAAGTGATGAACGAACTTGTAAATACGGCCCGAATCGTCGCCTGATTTCCAGTAGTAATCCCTATTTAACAGTAAAATGAAGGCGTCGTTAGCCACACGCGTGATACAAACCAACTCATCGAGATCCCACGTGCGCCCAATCTGGTAAACTTTCTTCAGGTCATTATATTTGCCCTTCTGAAGAAGAACACGGCCCGTGTGTTTCGTACAAACGACAAGAATTCTCGACTTGACTGTACCGATCTGTGCCGGTGAAAGGTCGGCAGGAGGCGCTGTCAGAGGATACTGCGAGTACTCACGGATCAACATGTGCGTATTGTACTTGATCTCAGGCACCTTTTTACCGTCGACCGTGGCCAGCTTCGAATAGCAGTCACGGATGATCTGGTCCACAATGGCCCGTCTAGGGTCCAAAGCAAGCGTAGGTTTGCTTCCAGAGGAAGACGGCCCGTTACGCTGTCGAGGAAATGGCGGAGTCTGCGGTTGATTTCGATAAGATCCAGGTGTATTTCCCTGAGGAACTTGTGGTGAAGGAGGTTTGCGTTGGCCCTGGCCGAATGGCATGGACCCAGACATGGATCCCGGTATAGAACCAAATGACCCCGGCATAGACCCAGGGTTTGAAGAGGGTGATGAGCTCGGCTTAAAGCCAGCAGGGAACTTCAGGTGGCTATTTTGTGCCTTCGGCGGCTTTGGTCCGCTATTCTGGCGGAACTTCAGTGGAATCATTCCTATGGAAAATGTATGATGTTGAGTGTTTATGGGCCGTATCTTTGGTGCGCGAGATATTTTGTATGGGGCCCTTTGAGGTTGCCTGCGCACCGACCATGAGCGTGCGGCCATGGTACCATAGGAAGAGGCTGAGAATTCAAGAGCGCCACTCAATCATGAAGAAGTTAAAAAATAACAGATCATATCGGCAATAATGAGATGAATGTCTAAAACAAGAATGCAACTTTCTTTAATTTATTTCTTTAACTCTCTTTATTTGAAATCTCACAAACTTTTATTCATTTTCTTTTTGTAACTTTGAGTATCCTTCTTTTCTTCGAGGTGTGGGTGGGTTATTCCCCAGATTACTACTCCCTGACATGCGTCTTACGCTCCAGGCAATGAAAATCACCTAGATCCAAAGTGCACCAATACTTAAAATAGAACAGATTACTTTTGGGAATAAGATCGCATTTAAGATTAATATCTCCGCGGTACTACCCTCCAAAACAATTCGACCATTCACAACATCTATCTTTTTGTTCTTGATGGCACCATTGGTGGCTGCTGCAAGGTTGGTCGCGGAAGTACGTTTAACACTACTAACTGGAATGTCTGTTGAGTTGATCAACGAGTCTGAAATAGAACGTTCAATTAGTTCATATAAACTTTTGAAGAATACTAATACGGGAGTTTCAATACAGCTTAGCCAATAAGGCACATCCTAGGAATCAAGCCTGGTAGGATACCCTGTCCTTCTTTATCCATCAATTATCGATCATGGAAGCGAGTATCTTTAGAGTTACCAGGTACATTTCTCTCCATAAAAAATTTACGATCTAATGAATTCTTTAATTGATTCAATGTTTCATTTCACTGTTTTTTTTTTTTTTTCTTTTTTTTTTTGTATTTTTGTTTTTTGTCACAGAAACGTGAATGCCTGCTTGGGACGAGCGCTTGAATAGAAGGTTAACCAAACACCTCTCTTTCCAAATTCATTTCTTTTCACATACTTTTTTTTTCATATATCGTTCTCTTGAGTTCAAATAATTGCCAAATTCCAATAACTTTTAGTCCATTTAAAGACTGAATAAAAGTAGATAGAATATCCTACGTTAAAGAAATTTGTACTCTTGAAAGTCCAGTAGCCTTCCATGTAATTTTGTCATTACCCTATTTGATTTTGTTCGCAGCTCCCTCGGATTTTTCCACGTAGTAGTTCCACATATGCGACAAGCTCTCTGAACGGTCATCCATTGAATGGAGACGTCTTCTCAATGCCTCGTTGTAGCAGATCTCCTGTGCCACTGGGAAAAACGCAGCAGGCCATTCTTTACTGAATTGCTGACATTCCTCGACGATATCAGTCAACTCGGCTTGTTGTACCTTGTTTTGTAAGGCAAACTGTTGGAAAACATCGTCACCGATGAGCCCGTCCTGATACAATTTATTGAACACGGCCTCGTTCTCCTTCAACTTCAACGAACGGCGAATAGCCTCGACTGCGCGTCTCAACAAAGCAGCCTTGACCGCCTTCTCCGGAGGCCGTTCATCCTTAGGCAACAGTTTATCATAAAACTTATCCTTCATAATAGCATATAAGTCTAAAGAGTGGTTGTGACCAAAAAGTGGCTCAACACCGATCAACTTCCGGAGCCTGTGACGACGATAAAGCACAGAGAAAATTGTGAATGCCGTCACCATCACCGCCACATACACCAACGGCGTATATACCGAGATCTTGAGTACCTGCTCGACTTTTTCTTCTTCGGCCATTTGTTTTTTTTTTCAAAGAATGATTCTATTTTTCAGCTGGTCGAGTTTCTAGGGCCTTCAAAGTCTTGAGGCATACAGAACACGTAGGCTGAGGCGCGCTCACGAAAGTTATGGTGCACAGGCCTCATTTGCATCGATAACGACTCTCATTTTGGGTGCGAATATGAAAGTGCAAATCTCTGTTGTTACCTGGAATTCTTTCGACACATGACAATAAATAAAAGGATTGAATTACTGCTTCCACTTTACCTGTATGAGGTTTTTTTTTCTTTTTTTCTTTTTTCAATTTCTATTGAATCTTAATTCGAAAACTTCCACTTGCTCTTCTCTTCAATTGTAATTAAGCCCTCAGGACCTTTTGAAACCCGCGTTTCTCTGACTCTTTCTGCGTCTCATACGGCATGGATCCGATCAAAATCTATATGTTTCGAGTTCTAGAAACGTTTCCTTCACTTCGTTACTATTTGTTCATTTACTAGACTGGTGACCCTACATGTTACAAAAAAAAAAATCAAAAATCAAAAATATCAATTACAACGAATAGTACTTAAAAAAATAATTAGAAAAATGACCCAGGCATCTTGTAATTCTCTTGAGGCTTGGCTTGTTTTTGAGCAGATTTTAAATCGTAGTCATCCAGGAATGGGCCTTGGGCACTTTTCTGACTCTCTCCAGCCGCTTGTGCACCAAGATCCTTTGAACCTTGGGATGCGACTGGTGAGTCCTTTGTAGACACGTTTGGTGTCGCCTTCTTAGGAGTTTCTTCTGCTTTCTTTGCAGTGCTGTCTTCAGATGAGAGACTAACAATACCTCCGCTAGATCTGCGCACAGATCTGTCTTCACTTTGGGACAAACGTCTCTGGCTAAGCTGTCCAATGAAGCGACCATCTTGATCACAGATGGCGCCAGTATATGCATCAACTCTCAATTCCTTTGCCGCCAAAATGTCCTTCCTGCCTTGCAAGAATCCAACGGCCTCCTTGGCCAATAACTGTGCACGCTTAGTGTCTGGTTCACCCAGAACCGTCACTTCGGTATAAGTAACCTGTTTCCCTGGCAGTTCATGTTTGTGAGAATATGAATGCTTCCTGGCATCAGTGCCCTCTAGGTTTTCCAGATATGCACGGGCACCCAAACCTTTCGCATCCGACAGTCCAAATTGAGCCGAAGCCTCATGCGTTTCTGCTGGAACATTACCCAAGTTACCTGCTTCCGCCTCATTCTCAAGTGTGCCTCTCACCTTTTCATGTTTTTCGTGGTACTTACTTCCATCAACCTCATTGACAGAGTCATGGAAAGAAGCATCCGGTTGCGTCCTGTGACCCGTCTTCAAAGCTGCTGCTGCACCTGCGACGGCCCCTGCTGCACCTAAAACGGCTCCACCAATGGCACCCTTTGATAAGCTCAGGGAATTCTGCGTCTTTGGAGCCAGCTTGGTAGGCTGTTGCTCAGCTGGGATATTACCCAAATGACCTCTCTCTGCCTCGTGTTCGAGCGCGCTTCTCACCTTTTGGTGGGCAAGGTGACTTGTGTGACCATCGATCTCCTTTGGTGAGTCTAGAAACGACGCGTCTGGGTGATTTTTTTGTGATGTTTGACCACTTCCCGCCTTTTCACCATAGTCTGATCCCAGTGCAACTACAGATTCAGGCAGCTTAGATTCCCCACCTGCAGTTGCTTTCGAAGGTTGAACCGCTGCTCTGGTACCCCGGAACTCGGCTGGAATGTTACCCAAATGGCCCTTTTCTGCCTCGCTTTCGAGCCGGTCTTTGACTTCCTCGTGACCCTTATGATTGCCACTTCCGTCAATCTCCTTTTGAGAGCTTTTGAAAGAAGCATCTGGTTTGGTCTTGTGTACGGAACTATCACCAGAGCCTGTTACTGGTCCGGAAGCGGATCTCAGTTTACTGGAGGGTGAACGGTAACCTGGAAGAGGTTTCTTGTAGACTTCATTCTTATTGGCATCAATGATAATTGTGTGTCCCGACAAGTCCTCTCCTTTTGCAAGTAACTCACGAGTAGTTCTTTGAGCCACTCTTTGAGCTTCTTCTCTGTCGGGGATACCTATCACCTCAATCACAGGACGAGTTGAGCCGGATGATTTCAAATTCTCCGTCCCTTCACTATGAAGTTTATCTTTCGAAGATGAGGCTTCATCTTCGTGTGCACCTCTAGAAGCAAGCGCGGGTGTAGCGCCCACACCATTGGTCGCCTTCCCTTCTGGCAAAGCTTTCAGGTCTTGAGATGGCACTGACCCATGCTTGTAACCAGCATCGTATATTTTCTTCTCGAAACCATGAGACAAATCAGACCCATTTTCAGATTTCTGGCCAGCTGAAAAAGCGGCACCTTCAATCTCTCTACTTTCCGATCTAGATTTACCGGTGGCTGCATCTGACACCGGTTCTGAATGGGAAATGCTCTTCGAGCCAACAAGTTGAGCAGCCTGTTCGATCTCTCCACTCTCTTGTCTTGACTTGCCAGTCGCTGCGTCTACCACAGGATATGAGTGTGATCCACCTCTACCAGAACCACCAAGTTGAGCAGCCTGTTCGATCTCTCTTCTCTCTTGTCTTGACTTGCCAGTCGCTGCGTCTGCCACGGGATATGAGTGTGATCCACCTCTACCAGAACCACCAAGTTGAGCAGCCTGTTCGATCTCTCTACTCTCTTGTCTTGACTTGCCAGTCGCTGCGTCTGCCACGGGATATGAGTGTGATCCACCTCTACCAGAACCACCAAGTTGAGCAGCCTGTTCGATCT